>NW_004624747.1:28100387-28244914 GCF_000247695.1 Heterocephalus glaber | reverse complement strand
CTGGCTCCTTTGTCAAGGATAAGGGGGCTGAGTGTGTTTGAAGTTGTTTCTATGTCTTCTAATCTGTTCCTTGGGAATCGGTTTTTGGTTTTTTTTTTGGTACCGGGAATCAAACTCAGGACCTTGCGCTTGTAAGGCAGGTGGCGGACCCACTGAGCTAAATTCCCGGCCTGGGAATCATTTTTTGCTAGTACCGTGCTGTTTTTATCACATTAGCTTTGTAGTATAATTTCAAGTCAGAGATTGTGAAGGAGCCTGTTTTATGTGCCTGTCAGAGGCTTGCCAGTGGTCTTATCAAGTGGTGAGGGTATTAGCTACAGCTGTGAGTCAGGGGCTCACAGTCTGAGTATGCCTTTCTGTGATGGCCCTACTATAACAGTTCCTGTCCGAGATTTAGACAGTACATAAATATTAAAAACACATTCAATGACAGGGGTCATAATAATAGCTCTTTAGAGTCTACAGCACATTGGCTATGCACTAGAGCTGGCATGGGGAGGGCAACATTTCCCCCATGACACCTGCCAGAGAAAGCCTTTGTATTGCCTGTGATTGGCTGAAAATTCACACAGGTTTATAACCAGGAGCCAGCTTGCCATGCAAGTTTTCAAGCAAATAGCAATTCATGTAGTCAACATCACAGTCAGGACTCCTAATGGTTGCATCACCTCCTCTGTGAGAAGATAACTGTGTCTTCATGTTCCCTTGAATCTGGGGTCAGTTGATGTGTTCTCTGTTGCTACAGATTTGAATTTTCCAGGGCGTCATGTGAATGGAATCAAAATATGTAACCTTATCTTTGAGACTGATCCAGTTTGGATCCTTTGTATCACTGAGTGGTGCCACTGAATACTTTCTCACTGTGTGGAAGCACCAGTCTGTTTTTCCATTTTCCTGTGAGTGCTCACACTTTTTAGCACTTAAAGGATTCATCTGCAAATAGGCTTGAACATAAGTTTTCATGTGAACATACATTTTATACTTATATATATATTTTTTGTTTGTTTGTTTGTTTTGGTACCAGGGATCGAACTTGGGTCCTTGTGCTTGCGCAGCAGGTGGCGAAACCACTGAGCGAGCTAAATCCCCAGCCCTTACGTGAACATACATTTTGAACTCACCTGAGAGTAGGAATTCTGGGTCCTATGGTAAATCTAACAACTAACTGAAATGCTTTTCAAGTTTGTACTTTTTTTTTTTGGTACTGGGGATTGAACTTGTGCTTACAAGGCAGGGGACGGAACCACTGAATCCCCAGCCCTTGTACCATTTTTCGTTCCTACCATAGTGAGAAGTAATGTTACTCCACATCCTTATCAACATTTGTCAGTTTTTAAAAGACATTTAGCCTTCTAATAAGAATACAGTAATACCTTGCCTTAGTTACTTTTCTTCATTGCTGAGACAAACTACACCCAAATTTAAAGGAGGAAGTTTTATTTATCTCACAGTTTATAGAGGTTTCAGTCCATAATCAGCTGGCTCCAAGACATTGTGGTTTGTCAGAGGGGCAATGCAGAGGAGAACCAGTTCATGGCATGCAGAAGACAGCAAAATCAAGCAAGCAAGGGAGAAGACAACTCTTTCTGTCCTTTAAATTATATCCAGGCTACTGGGATTAGGGTGGTGCCAAACAAATTAGTGGACTGATTTAGCGATCACATACTCTAAATCCTCGTGCCCTTGAGCCTAGCATTGCACTATGAGTCAATTCCAGCATTACACACGCTCTAGATCCAGCTACCTTATGACCACATGAGGCTTTGGGGAGACATCTAAACACAAGCCATAACATATCTCATGGTTTTAATTTGTATATTCCTTTTGAAGAATGACATCTAATGTCTTTCAGATGTTTATTTTGCATCCATATGTCTTCGGTGAAGTGTCTGCCCGTTTTTAAAAATAGAGTTGTTAGGGCCGGGGATTTAGCTCAGTGGTTTCGCCACCTGCTGCGCAAGTGCAAGGACCTGAGTTCGATCACTGGTACAAAAAAAAAATAGAGTTGTTGGTTTTCTGTTGTTGTTGTTGTTGTTGTTGGTTTTCTTATAGCATTCTTTATATTCTGAATATGAGTGCATCAGCAATTAGGTGATTTGGAAATATTTTCTCCCAGTCTGTTCTAGGTCTTTTTTTCTTTTCTTTCTTATTTGTGGTATTGGGGCTCAAACCTAGGCATGCTGTACAATCAGCTACATCCCTAGCCCTTCTATTTTTTGTTTTGTGATAGTCATGCTGAGTTGTCCAGATTGGTCTCAAACTTGTAATCTTCCTGCCTGCCTCAGCCTTTGGAATAGCAGGGATCATGGATATGTACTACCATGCCTGGCATATTTTGTTTTAATGTTATCTTTTACCGGGCCGGGGATATCATCAGTGGTTCCGGCGCCTACCTGGCAAGTGCAAGGTCCTGTGTTCGATCCCCGGTACCAAAAAAAAAAATCTTTTACACAGCACACTGCAATACTGGGGTGAACGCAAGGCTTTCACAATGAGCTATATCCCCAGCCTATTTTATTTTTTATTTTGATCCAGGGTCTCATTAAGTTGCCAAATGACCCAAATTTGCTCAAATTTGAGATAATCCTGCCAGAGTTGTGGGATAACAGGCATGTGCCACCATACTCAGCTTTTTATTTTGAGACAGGGTCTTGCTGAATTTCCCAGGATAGGCTCGGACTTGCAGTCTTTCTGGCTCTGCCTCCTAGAGTGCTAGGATTATAGATGTGTACTACCATGACTGGCTAAACATTTTTAATTTTGAAAAAGTCCACTTTATCTTTTTTTTACTTAAATTGGTCAGGCTTTTGATATTAAATCTAAAAACTCACTGCCAAACCCACAGTTGTGCAGATTTTCTCATAGAGCCTTTATAGCTTTATGTTTTGCATTTAGATGTATGACCCGTTTTGTGTTACTTTTTATATATGAGGTATGTGTTTAGAGTTTAGGGTTTTTTGTTTGTTTGTTTTTTGCTTATACGTTGTTCTAGCACTTTTTATTTTGATGTGGAAACTTCCTACATTGCCCCGGCTGGCCTACAATTCATTATCCTCTTTACCCAGCTTCTCCTGAGTAGCTAGGATTACAGGTGTGCAGTACTATGCTTGTCTACCATTTCTTGAGTAGTCTCTCTGTTCTTTGGATTTTTATGCAAAATCAATTGAGTGTATTTCTGGAGATTTACTTCTGAGCTATATATTTTATTGAGCTGTATATTTATCTTTTCACTAATATCATGCTGTGTTGACATTTCAGGCATCTCATATATATATATATATATATATATGTACTCTTTTAAAACATTTTTTAAAAATTTATTTCAGTCATGAAACTTTATTTTTGAAGTACATTCAGACTCTTTTACTCTGCACTCATTTTTCTTTCTTTCTTTTTTTTTGGTACTGGGGATCGAACTTGGGACCTTGCACTTGCGAGGCAGGCCCCAGAAAAACTGAGCTAAATCCCCAGCCCTTTCCATAAGGTTTTTGCAAATCATACGTGTACTGTGAACTTAGCCCACACATTACATAAATAAATGTAGCTTGACTCTATGAATTTTGGGGACAATTTTTTTTTTTTGGTCTGGGGATGGAACTCGGGACCTTGTGCTTGCTCGGCAGGCGCTGGAACCACTGAGCTAAATCCCAGGCCCCAAGGATAACTTTTTAATCTCTCCATATAATACTCATATTTGAGGCAAGAAGTTAATCGTATTTGATACTATTTTTTCATTGATCTAAACACTGAGTTACCCCTTTAAGGCTCCAGCTTCATGAGGAAAGATATCCTGTTAGATATCTATTTGCGGGGCTTGCTCTAAGCTTTTCTTTCTTCTTGTGGGTCTTTTGTAGCTGTTGGAGTTAACATGCTCAAATGTACCTGAGTTCAGGGAAACCTAGCCTCTGCCTTTCCCCCCCAGGTTTCAGATTTCACGTTAAAGGAGACCAAGATCATCCCCATGATCATTTTCCCACATGTCTGTTGTGTTCTCAGTGTGTGTGTGTGTGTGTGTGTGTGTGTGTGTGTGTGTGTGTGTGTGTGGTGCTGGGGATTGAACCCAGGGCCTTATGCAATGCTTGGTAAGTGCTCTGCCACTGAGCTGCACTCCTACCCTCAGCCCTGAGCCAATAAACACTTCATGCTTTTGCTCATGCTGCTGTTCTGAAACATTCCTTCTCCCACTTTCTTCATACAGGAGTCTTCATAAGCTTGCAGTCTGACCATCTAGACTTAGATCCAGGTCTCCTACGCTGCTTTGTCCTACCCACCCTGTATGTACTTATTTCATGGCTCCTGTAATATGTGTTGCCTTTGCCCTGAAAGACTAAAAAGTATTTTAAAATATGATTTTTTTACTCATGTATTTCTAGTCCCTGTTGCAGTTCCAGGAACCTTAATTGATCAATATCTGTGTTTCAGCTGATAGCTAAGAGAGCTAAGTAGTTGTTCTGACTTGGGAGCAGAACTACCCCTGAAGGAAAGAGAGTGGCTTGGTTTTGAAAGACTGGGAGGTGTGACTGTCATTTGCAGGTGGAGTCTAGGCATGCTGGAGGTCTTACACTATTGGATCATTCCTGCTCAGCTAAGAACTGCTCTCAAATACCAGTGACACCTCTTTGAGAACCACTGCACTTAAAGACAGCTTACTCTGCTTTCATATTCAATGGATAGGTGAATGGATAAATAATTTCTCAATGATAAATATTTCCCTGATACTTTTGTTTCTCTGTCAAAGCATAATGCACAATTAGGATATCATATTAGTTATCCATAGCTGTGTAACAAAGTACCCAAAACCTCAGTAGCTGAAAACGACTAACATTTATCTGACAGTTTATCTGGTTTGGGGATTTGCCAGACACCTGCCCCACTGACTCTGCATCAGCATCTCCTGTGACACGGTAAGCAAGTTGCCAAGAAGGGCTACACCTGTCCCAAGGTGCAGTGGGGAGCTGATCCCTCCTATACACATTCAGCCTCAACTCCTTACCATGTGGGCCTCTCCACATAGCTATCCTGGTGAGGCTGCCAGACTGCATCAGAGTTCCCAAGAAAGAATCATGTTCTCTTATAATCTGAGAGGTGATGTCCCATCACTTTGTCCTGTTCTGTTAATTGGGGTTGAATCAGGCCAGCCTGCACAGGGGAGGGAGGACACAGGAAGCAGAGAGCACAGAGATGGCTGTGCTGGCCGCAAATAGATGATAAGCCTTTGTTCCACAAGGCCTCATGAGACTTGCTTCTGATTCAGCAGGGTTTGTGCTTTTCAGATATCATTTGAGGATGTTGCTGTGGACTTCACATGGGAGGAGTGGGAGCTGCTGAACCCTACTCAAAAGAGCTTGTACAGAGATGTGATGTTGGAGAACTACAGCAGCCTCGTCTTCCTGGGTGAGATGTTCTGTCATTGTGTGTCTATTATCTGGGACTCTAAGGAGCTTATTGATTTGGATATAAGTTTTAGGTGTCAGAGAGGCCCAGATTTCTATACCAATTTGGAAGATACAGTGATTTGATTTATTTTACAGCCTTTGAAATAAAAATTCTTCACACTTTAGTCTCTCAGCTCAAGTAACTGGGTCCAAGTCCTCTGTTTTCCAGTTAACAGGTTATCAGATCACCAAGTCTGTTGCAGTTTTCAAGGTAGACCAGGAAGAGTCCTGGATAATAGATGAAGAAATTTTAAGTCAGAACTTTCCAGGTGAGAAGTAATCAGTTGTGTCAGAAACAGTGGAACTTAAATCTCAGGTTTTTGGTGATAGCTAAGTACTTTTGCAATGTTGTTCATAAATTATACTTAAAGTTCCTAAATCTTTACAGTTGATTCAAGACAGGTAACATGAGTTGTAATTTTTAATTAATGTGCTCTATAACCTAGTTTCTACATCTCTGCATGTTTATAATGAAATGTATCTTTTTTTCAGTTTTGCAATACTGGGGATTGAATCCAGGGCCTTCACACTGAGCTGCATCTCCAGCCCTTTTTATTTTTTAGTTTTTGAGACAGGGTCTTACTAAATTACTGAGTTGCCTAGGTTGGAATTCACCTTATAATCTACCTGCCTCAGTCTCCCAGAGTGCTGGGATTACAGGCATGAGCCACCACATCTGGCTAAAATGTACCCTCTTACCTGAGGAGTACACATATCTACAGCCAGTCATTTAGAACCCTGCCTTCTTAAGATAAAGCAGTTTTTCTAATTAATTAGTCTCTTTCTCTGTCTTATTCCCAGCCCCCAATCTAACCTGTAGAGGCAAGCTGTTGTCTTCCTCCTTAATAATTTCTGACTTTTTCTCATTTTAGATGACACTTACTACTAGTGAGTTTTAGTTCAATCTAAAAGCATTTAAGTTTCTACTTTTCTTCCTCTTATTTGACAGATTTGCTTTAGAGAGAATAGAAGGAGGCTCCATGGATTCAGAATAAAAATCTAATACTATAGGGCCGGGGATTTAGCTCAGTGGTTTCACTGCCTGCTGTGCAAGCGCAAGGACCCAAGTTCGATCCCCGGTACCAAAAAAAAAAAAAAATAATCTAATACTATAAACACAGTGAGGACGCTCTGCCTCTTCCCTTCCACTGTTTTGTCTTTTTTCCAAATAGCATATTCACTAATTCAGTATTTGAACATGAAGCAGTTGGTTTAAAGTGCAAATTAGTGAGCAAGATTAAGGATATAGAAGGAACTGCTTTAGAAGTTTAATAAGTGAACAGCATTTATGCACTTAGGAGTGCATCAGTGAAAAACACAAGCTTTTTCCCTATCTTTATGAGGTTTATACTGCCCTGGGAGAGACAACAAAAGCTGAGTACTTATTAGATAAGTACTATGAAAGAAGTAAACGGGGTACTTGTTAGTGTAATATGTAGTGATAATTACATTTAGCCTGGCATAGTGGCACATGCCTGTAGTCCCAGCCCTTGGGAGGCTTAGGCAGGAGATTGCCCCAAGTTCTAGCCCAGCCTGGGCTACACAATGAGGTCAAGGCCAGCCTGAAATACATAGCATGATCCTGTCTCAAAAAAAAAAAAAAGATGTTTAGATTTGAAGGGCCAGGCATACTGAAAACTGGGGAGAGCATGTCAAATAGAAGGATCAGTGAATGCAGATATCCTAAGGCAAAAAATGACTTTGTGATTAAATTAGGGAGAGCATGATTATGAGATTGTCTTATGAGATAAAATTGAAGAGCTTGGAAGAAACCAGGTTGTATGAGAGCTTGCATGCTATGATGAAACTTTGAATTTATCAGAGTTTTCAAGTAGAGCCATGAAAAGATCTGATTCTATTTTGTAGATTAGTGGCTGCTGTGTAGAGACTAATATTGGAAGCTGGACTAGAAATAGAAATATAATTTTGGGAAAATAGGATGAAATAAGAGTTAGGGGCCAGTGTGTGGCAGAAACAGTGTTAAGTATATGTGCTCTCCTATACATAGCACTTACAATGGTCCACCTGTTTTCCAAAATGATAGGAGGTGCATGCCTATAATCCAAGCACTGAGACTGGAGGATAGCCATTAGTTTGAGGCCAGCTTGGGCTACATAGTGAGTTTAAGGGTCAGCCTGAACTACATAGTGAGACCTTGTCTCATCACCCCCTAAAAAATTCCAAGATTTTCTTTCCCTTTAAGATTTTCTGACACAGTTGAATATCTAAATCTTTAAATCTATAGATGAGCTGCTTTATTGTCTGGTATCAGTTAATTCACTAATTTGAAAAAAATTACATATATATGTATGTATAGGTTTATTTTAGGGTTGGGGGGGGAAGGGGACAGTACTGAGAATTGAACCCAGGGTGGTCTCACTGAGCTACATCCTGAACTCTTTAATTTTTTATTTTGAGACAGAGTCTTGCTAAGTTACCCAGACTAGGCTTGAACTTGTGATCATCCTGCCTCAGCCGCCCACACTGCTAGCATTACAGCTGTGTGTCACCACACCTGACTATATTTTTAAATTTTAGTTCTTGATTTTAATTTATTGATTTTTTTTTTTTTTTGGTACCAGGGTTCAAACTCAGGAACTTGTGCTTGCAAGGCAGACAGTGGAACCACTGAGCTAAATCCCCAGCCCTCTTGATTTTAATTTAAAACTGTTGTTTTTCTGTCCTCTCACACTTTTAAACAGCTTGCTATATACTCTTTGAGTGGATTTCACACCTCATATGTCTGTGATTCTTGCTCTTTTTTTGGTCCATGGGATCGGGTACTTGCACTTGCGAGGCAGGCGGTGGAACCACTGAGCTAATTCCCTGGCCCTTATGATTCTTGCTTTTGATCTCCAACCTTCTTTCCATTGTCTTTCATTTCCATGAATTATGTCATCTTTATTCACTCATGCACAAAACACAGCCCCCTTTCATTGTGTTCCACATCAGCAGCTCAAGTTGCTTCTTCTTTTTTTCTTTTCCTTTTTTTTTTTTGGTACTGGGGATCGAACTGTGGTCCTTGCGCTTGCAAAACAGGCGGCGGAACCACTGAGCTAAATCCCCGGCCCCTTTTTGTTTTTTTTTTAAGAGTAGGAAAAATTCATTGAGAGAAAGAAAGCTTCTGTCTAAGAGATACAGAGAAGGACTGGAAAGT
This sequence comes from Heterocephalus glaber, assembly GCF_000247695.1. The sequence continues at coordinate 28,236,322 of NW_004624747.1, read as the reverse complement.
GGGTTGCCCACACACACACACCACTTCTCAAAGGTGTTTTATACAGCAAAGCCATGAGGTGAGGCAGGTTCAAGTTGCTTCTTCATTTGAATTCTTTTATTTTTTTGGTACCGGTAATCAAACTCATGACCTTGCACTTGCTGGGCAGGCATGGCCCCACTGAGTTACATCCCTGGCCCTTGAAAGTCTTTTGTTTAAGGATTAGATAGATTCCCTTCTCCACTCAAAAAAAAAAAAAATTCTCTCCTAGAAGCCAGGTGTGCTGGTACGTGCACAGAATCCAGGCACTCTAGAAGGCTGAGGCAGGAGAATTACATGTTTAAACCTAGCCTGGACAACTTTTAGTGATTTAGTCAAACTCTTTCTCAAAATAAAAAAAGATGAGGGTGTAGCTCAGTGCAAAGGCCCTGGGCTCTATCCCCAGTAGACACTCAACCCACAAGTTATCTTTCAGAAAAGGAATAGTTGCTTTATATTTGAGACCTTGCCAAATCTTTCATCTTGTGGAGTACCTCCTGGGAATATTATCTCACAATTGCTAGTAAATAATGTCCTCAAAAAGTAAAAACAAACCTTTTAAAAGTTTACTATGAAATTATATAATAAATGACTCTTCTGGAAGTCATAAACAATTGTACTTACATGGTGTGTAAGATCTATTGAATGTTATTCGAAGAATAATTTCTATTCAAAGAATAGAATTAATTCAAAGAAATAATTTCTATTGATAACAGTATATTTAGATTTAAGGTATATAGATTAAACTATAGATCCAACTAAAAAGGGATGATATCCCTAGATAAAAGTATTAAAGTTGAGCCTTGGTTAACTCTATTTTGTTTTGTTTTGTTTTGTTTTGGTACTGGGGATTTAACTCAGGACCTTGCACTTGTGAGGCAGGAGCAATGCCACTGAGTTAAATCCCCAGCCCAAGTCCTGGTTAACTTTTTTTTTTTTTTTTTTGGTCAAGCCCTGGTTAATTCTTGAATAATTCCACGAAGTACCTGTAGTGATACTGAAGTTAATGATGTCAATGAGTCAGTTATAATCTTGAATGAGAATGTTTTTTAAATATAACAGTAGTCAAGATATTGATTTTTTTTATCTTTCAGGTGTAAGGTGATATCTCATATTTACCGTGCGTCATATCTAGTCATTTTTCTTTTGTTCCTTTCAACAGGGTGTACTACTATTACTCTTCTGTGTACTTGTTAACCTCACATTTCACTGATTGTTAAGCTCTGAAGGTTGGGTCCTTGCTTACCTGTGAGGCTCTCTGATGTTTGTGTACTTAACTGGGAGGTTCTGATGGTTGAGTACCTACCTGACAGGGACTGATGGCTGGGTACTTACCTGTGAGGCTCTGATGGTTGGTACTCACCTATTATTAATCTTCTGAAGCTAATAAAGTTCTGGAAATATAGAAGAAAATTACAGATAAATACATGTATTTATAATTAATTTCTGTTAACATTTTCAATGGCCCATAAGTAGATATTATTTGAAGGATCTCTCCACCCCCACGATGCTTGGCTGCATTTCAGAAACTTAATTCATACTCATGTGGTTCGCTTTTTTTCCTCTTTAGAAGTCTGGCTAGACAATAATTCCAAAATATGGCATCAGGATAATCAAGACAAAAGTATGGAGAGAGGGCATGGATATGATGTTTTGGGGAAAATATTTAATTCAAGCTTGAACTTTGTTCATTTAGGAATAAGACATCATGAATGTGCCTCAGGTGAAAAAAGTTTGAAACACCCTTTCGATTTTCTTACTCTGAAAAATAACTGTGGCAGAAAAAAATTTGATGACCTCTGTAAAAAATTATTTTTTTACATAAAACCTGGCAATATGTTTGGTGAAATAAAATACTATGGTTGCAACAAATTTAGAAAAACCAGCATGAAAGAATCATGGCTCATTCCAAATCACGTAACACATACAGGAATCTATTTATGCATGGAGTGTGGCAAAGTTTTTACGAAAAAGTCACAGCTTGCTCTGCATCAGAGAACTCACACAAGAGAGAAGCCCTACCGGTGCAGTGAATGTGGGAGAACCTTCTCACAGAAGTCCTTGCTTACTCTTCACCACAGGACTCACTCAGGAGAAAAACCCTATGGGTGTGGAGAATGTCCTAAGGCTTTCAGCCGGAAATCATTGCTTGTTCTGCATCAGAGAACTCATACTGGAGAGAGGCCCTATGCATGCAGTGAGTGTGGGAAAGCCTTTAGCAGGAAGTCACAGCTTAAAAGACATCAGGTCATTCACACGGTAGAGAAACCCCATGGCTGCAGTGACTGTGGAAAAGCTTTCTCCCAGAAGTTGAAGCTCATCACACATCAAAGAAAGCATACAGGCGAGAAGCCCTATAAATGTGGTGATTGTGGAAAGGCTTTCTTTTGGAAGTCACAGCTGATTACTCATCACAGGTCTCATACAGGGAAGAAACCCTATGCATGCAGTGAGTGTAAAAAAGCCTTCAGCAGGAATTCACTCCTCATTCGGCATCAGAGGATTCACACAGGAGAAAAACCCTATGAGTGCAGTGAATGTGGTGAAGCCTTCATCAGAAAGCCACAGCTTGTCAAGCATCAGATAACCCACACCGGGGAGAAGAATCACCAATGCAGCGATTGTGAAGAAGCCTTCTTCAAGAAGTCAGAGCTAATAAGACATCAAAAACTTCACTTAGGAGAAAAACCCTATGGGTGTGTTGAATGTGGGAAAACCTTCTTTGGGAAGTCACAGCTCCTCACACATCAGAGAACTCACACTGGGGAGAAGCCTTATGAATGCAGTGAATGTGGGAAAGCCTTCACCCAGAAGTCAAGCCTGATCTCACACCAGAGAACACACACAGGTGAAAAGCCCTATGAATGCACTGAGTGCAGGAAAACCTTCAGTGAGAAGTCAAGTCTCATTCATCACCAGAGGACTCATACTGGGGAAAAGCCCTTTGAATGTAGTGAATGCAGGAAAGCTTTTGCCTGGAAACCACAACTCCTGAGGCATCAGAGAATTCACACAGGGGAGAAGCCCTACAAATGCAGTGAGTGTGGGAAAGCCTTTGTTCAGAAGGTGCAACTCATTAAGCATCAGAGAGGTCACACTGGAGAGAAAATTTATGGTTGCAGTGATTGTGCCAAAGCTTTCTATGAGAAGGCACAGCTTATCATTCATCAGAGAATTCATACAGGAGAGAGGCCTTACAAGTGCAGTGAATGTGGGAAATCTTTCACTAGAAAGTCACACCTTATGAGGCATCAAAGAATTCATACAGAAAATAAATACTATGGATGTAGTGAGTGTGGCACCACCTTCCACAGGAAGTCACAGCTCATCCTACATCAGAGGAGTCATGTGATATAGAAGTCACATGAGTGCAGTGATTGTGGAAAGCTGCTCTCTGATGGCACACAGACACTTCTGAGGGCGTATGTAAGAGACACCCCTGAGGAGACCGTGACTACTGGAAAACCATTAATACAGAGTCAAGAGTCACTATATAATTCAGAAAGTAGAATGATGTAAAAGTAGACAGTGGAAAACCCTTCTTCCAGAAGATACAGCTCATTGCTAGTTGGATGACTCCTCCCAGTGAAATGTTACCAGTATTACAGTGCTGGCAATACAGTAATATAGAAGCTTTGAGTCTGAAGTCCAGGTATTCATCATTTAGAACACCTGAACATGAGGAAAAGCTGTTGTACCAAGTGAATCAAGGGTATCAGGTAATGGCAACTCACTGAACTCTAGAGAATGCTTACAGAAAGAAACACTGAACATTACATCTCAGAGACTTAATACTGAGAGGTATTCTGATCATTTGAAGAGAAGGATAAGCATAATTCTGTTGAAATAATATTGTAAGGAGGTTGTGTTTACTGTATATGAATTATTAGAAAAAGTAGTTGATTTTGTCACAGGTGTATTAAGGGTGAAGACTTTTGCTTCTGCTGTAGTGGAATAACATGGGTCAGATTAACTCTCTTGCCTTAAACATCTAGAAACTAAAATATATGTGAAATTCTTTCTTTTTATTTATGTTTTTAATTGACATCATAATTGTAAATATTTGTGGGAGAAAGTGGCATTTTGATATGTGTATACAAATGCTGATGCTAGATCAGGGTAAGTGGTGCTGCAATCACCTCAGACATTTACTGTTTCCTTGCATTAGTGATGAATAAAACCCACTTCGTTATGTACTCAGAAATGTGCAGCTAATTGATGCTAAACACAATAGTCCTGCTGTGCTTTGGAACATTAGAACTTATTCCTTCCATCTAGCTGTAACCCTGACTTGCTATCCATCCCCTCTGCATCTGTCTTGATCCATACTGTTCCATGGCTCTGGGGACCACTATTTTATATTCCTTTGAGATCAAGTTTAAATTCCATGTGGAAGTACTTGGGTTTCCCTGCCTGACCCCTCACTTCCCAAGAATTCCCCAGCTCCACACATGTTGGTACAAATGCCTTGTGTGTGTGTGTGTGTGTGTGTGTGTGTGTGTGTGTGTGTGTGTGAGAGAGAGAGAGATACTGAAAACCAGGGCTTTTCCACAAAGATAAATCCTCAGTTCTTTTTAATTTTTACTTTGACATAGGGTCTCTCCAAGTTGCTAAATTGCCTAGCCTGAGCTTGAACTTGTGATATTCCTGCTTCAGCCTCCCCAGAGTGCTAGGATTACAGGATTTTGTCACCATTACATTTTTTTATGGCTGAATAATATCTCAGTGTTTACAATTTTCTTTGTTCGTTCATGCATCAGTGGATACCTAGGTTAATTCCACATCTTCACTAATGATAGTTTTTGGACACAAAGCACAGGTTTCTGGTCCCTGGCATAATGTAGATAAATTGAGTGAACCCTATAGTCACCTGCCTGCTTCTTGGTGATGGTTTTCAAGTTGCTGTTCAGAGACGGGATTGGTGAATTGAAGAAACAGGAGTGGCATTTCGGGAGGCCACAGGAACTAGAATTTACAGGGAAAGGTGCCGTAGAGAAGGAGGCTTTGGAGGGATGGGGCTTCAGAAATCTGCGGAGAGTCCCTGTGAATACTTAGGCTTGGTCAATATTTGAACATCTGTGAAAGAAAACTTCTTGAGATTAGGAAAGACAGCCCTGGAAAGCACTAGGCTGAAAACTCCTGGGACTCAGGAAGGGTTGGGAATATTTCAGGTTCCCATGAACTGGAGTGGAAACAACACATGGGCAACAGGCAACACTCTCCAAAGGGTCTTCTTAGAATAGTGTAGATAATGAGCTGGAGATGAAACCTACTCTATCCCCTCGTAGTGGCACACTCCTGCCTCTGTAATCCTAGCTACTCAGGAGGCTGAGGCAGGACTCAGCATGGACTCAGGTTCAAGTCCAGGATGGGCAACTTAACATGACCCTGTCTCAATTTTTTTAAATGTCTACAGATATACCTTAATGCTTCTTGGGCTCAATTCTCAGTATCACAAAATGAACACACAAAATCATTCCAGAGACTTCACACCACATTTCCCATCACAAACTCTGCAAAAGCAAAGCTGTTTTTCCTGAAATTAAATCAGACTGGCTTCACTTATCATCCCATGAAGCAATAACGTTAAGCTAGTTTCCTAAGGGGCCCAGTATGGATGGCACCATATCATATCATCTGATAAGTATCTCCTTCCTACTGGGTGGGCTCCTGCCTGTACTCCAGCACTCTGGGAGGCTGAGGCAGGAGAATCACAAATTCAAGCTCACCTAGGTAATTTATCAACTTAGCAAGACCCTGTCTCAAAACAGAAAAGGGTTGGAGATGTAGCTCAATGCAAAGACCCTGGGTGCAGTCCCCAGTGCCAGATACACACACAAATTAGTTCACCTTCCTTTTGCCTCTCATTCCCTCTCACTGGCATGAAACTTCATTTACAGAGAAATTACTGTTACTCATCTGCACAATAGTTTTTTTCTTCCCATTGGGTTTGTGCAGGTTTTCTCTTTGGACAATTATGGCAGGTGCCACTCTGTAATCTTTGTTAATGAACTTGTGTGTCACTCTGGTCCAGTCCTTAAGGAATTTGGTATTGAATGAAGGAAATATTTTGAAGCCAGATGTAGTGGCACATGTCTGTAATCTTAGCACTCTGGGGGCCTGAGGAAAGAGGATTGTAAGTTCAGGCCCATCCTGGGCTACTTAGTGAGACCCTGACCCAAAACAAAACGCATTTAAAAAGGGTTGGGGATATTACTTAGTGTGAAAGCACTGAGATCAATACACAGCATGAAAAACAGGGAGGGAAAGAGGAAGAGGAGGAGGGAAGAGAAGAGAGGAGAGAAGGAAAGGGAGGGAGGGAAGAATATTTTGAGAGTGGGCATAATTAGAACATAGCATTGTTAAGGTACCTTTAATGGTTTTTTTTGTGATAGTACTAAGATAGTCTATATATGGTGGGAGTTATTTGTTTTTTTGAGACAAAGTCTCACTATGTAGGTTAGGCCAGCCTTGAACTCACTAGCCCAGGCTGGCCTCTAACTCAGAGCGATCCTCCTGCCTCAGTCTCCTCTAAGTGCTGGGATTACAGATGTGTACCACCACACCCAGCCCATATGATGGTTTCTACTGTCAGAATTCTTCTATACCCCCTTCAGTTGCAATACACTGAAGGGACAGGCCCTTCTCCCTCATGCTATCCTTGTCAATTTTATCTCTCATGATAACTCCGCAACACTGAGCAGGCAATGTAACTTCTCATGGCAAGTGGAACCGAAAGAAATTCAACTAAGTTTGATTTGAAGTATGCTTTCCTCCATAGGTTTGTACCTGTTACCATACCCCATTCCCAGATCTTGTATGCCTTCATAAGTAGATTTGTTTTGAGGCTCTCTAACAATTATTTATGGGATCTTTTTCTTTGTAGGGTTTTTTTTTTTGGTACCAGGGATTGAATTTGGGTCTTTGTGCTTGCGTAGCGGGCAACGGAACCACTGAACTAAATCCCCAGCCCTGTAGGGTTTTTTCGTATGATTATTACTTTTTTTTTTGTTCCAGGGAGATTATTACTTATTTTATCCAGGTATTCTTAACATCTTGTCCTTGAGACTATTAATTTCAGAAGGCTAAAAGTAAACTAGGGAACACCAAATTTTTTTAACAACACCTGAATCATCTAAGGTGCCCAGCAAAGAAATGTTACTGTAGCTGCATTCACTGGCAAGATGAATAGAAAGAGAAATGGAAGTAAAGGGACATTTATAACTTGAAGTTCTCATTTAAAACAGTCCTATCATTTTCATATGTTTAGGGCTGGAGGTGTAGCTCAGTTATAGCGTATACTAAGTATGTGTGAGGCCTTGGGTTCAATCTCTAGCACCAAAAATAAATATGTTTCAAACACAAATCAAGCTCAGATTCACAATAAAGGGTGTCATGGTAGCAAATTAGATACATTAACTTTTTTTTTATTTTGGTAGTGGGGATCAAACTCGGGTCCTTGTGCTTGTGCAGCAGGTGGTGAAACCACTGAGCTAAATCCCTGGCCCTACGTTAACTTTTGAGTGTTAATTTTTAGTCATTTTGTGAGAGGAACATTGAACAATGACCTTAGCCAGGCACAGGGGCATAAGCTTATAGTCCCATTGCTCAGGGGACTGAGGCAGGATTGCTTAAGCTCAGGAAAGTAAGACCAGCCTAGGCAACAATGAAAAACTTTGGCTCAAAAAGAAAAAGATGGGCCGGGGATTTAGCTCAATGGTTCTGGCGCCTGCCTTGCAAGCGCAAAGTCCCAAGTTCGATCCCTGGTCCTCCCACCAAAAAATAAATAAATAAATAATTGGGGACATGGATGTTGCTCAGTGGTGCTGCACCTGCCTCGAAAATGCAAGATCCTGAGTTCAATCCCCAGTACCAAAAAAAAAAAATTAAAAATAAACAACTGGTGTCCCCACTGCAGCCACCCACATGGTACTGAAGGTTCATCCCCAAATCACAGTGGCATGAGCCACCTCAGCAAGGGTGTGAGTAAACAATGTGCATGGTGTCTGGCTCTGAATAGTGTTTACCTGAGGGAGGATGTATCAGACTATGAAATCTGAGATCTAGGACTGGCTCTGCTCCACATAAAAGGGTGGGGAGATAGCTGTCTGGACGTGAACATTCTGTGAGGCGCATATGTAAGCTGTAGACACATGCGTCTGTGCTGTGTTAGAGGAATATCTCTGTTCCTACGTGTTCACTGAGTAAACTCTTTCATGGATGGATATGTGTGGTCATTGGAAACAATTTGCAGATGAATTCTGGCATTCATCCCGACTAGATATCCTAAACTATGTTTCACTCATGTCCAGGGTGCTGTAATCTAGGTACACCTAAACCATAGAGGGAGCACTTTGTGGCTCGGTTGTAGTTATAAGTCAGTGCTGTGGTCTACCCCTAGCTCACCAGGCTGGGGTCTACAGAGAGAGCATGGGTAAACCTAAGGACTCCCCTGGACCTTTGAGGTGTAAACATGTAGTACACCAGTAAGTTAGAGGTACTGGGAGCATAACTTCCAAGAAATCGATAAGGCAGTGCAGAAGAAGGGTCAGCACATCCATCTTGTCTGCAAAGCAGGGTCTCAAGAGTCACAGGGATGGAAATTCCAGACACCAACTGATGCAAATCCCTGTGTTGACAGGCTTTCTTGCCAAAGATGGCAAGAAGTGAGGCACAATGCCAGAACTGGGCTCCATGTTTCCACACCAGCACTGTGCCTGGGATTCCTTTCCTGTCACAATGCCTTTGCCACATGAACAGGTGCAGTCAGGTCCCTGGGTTGACTGATGCTGGAGTGCAAGTATTAAATTGCATGCATTGGGAGAGTTTTGCAGTGCAAAGAACAAGAAGTCAGCATCCCTGACATTTGTTAATGAAGTGGTACCTTTCTTTGGGTGCAGGGATGGTTATGGTAGGTTAGCTCTACAGTGGTGCTGACATTTCACCCATTTGATGCCTCGTTCATCGCTCAGAATTCAGCACCCATGAAAGTCCCAGTTCCAGATGGCAGAGATTGGGTTGAGCCCAAGTACACTCCTCTAGGAACCAACCACTTTTTCCCTTACAGTTATTACATTGCACTCCCCCCTTCACAAAACAACCAAGTTTTTTCAGTTAACTAAAAATCTGCTCATAGATTAAGCCAGGAAGATTGAGGGTCTGCAAAAATCAGAAGAAAGCATACTTCATTTGCATTGTTAGTCACTTTACTGCTTTACAGTGTTTTAGAAATTATTTAAGCTTTTTGGGTTCCAGTTTCCCAATCTGTAATAAACATACTATAAAAGGAGCAGCAAGAGCCAAAGTGTGGGTTTAACCAAAGTTGGAGGTCTGTGCTAACAGGTGGGTCCCACCCTCCCAACAGGTGTGGTACTATAGTGCTGTGTCCAGCTCCTGGAAAAGGATGGTGGGCAGTGGTGGCCAAGGAGAGGCTGAAACCACTGGCAGTGGACACAGGGTTCTGCCCGCACTGCTTTGGAACATTTCAGAAGGTCCTTAAAATTAGTCAGATGCACAGAGTAGAAGAGAAATTAGTGATACAGAAAGCAAACATATAATAGAGATGGTCAAAATTATTAACACTATTTGAAAAGGCATATCACATGAAGAACCTCTCAAAAATTAATTGAGAAAAACTAATGAGAAAGTTTTAAAAAATTAATAGAGAATAACAGGCTATCCAGGTGTGGTAGTGTATGCCTGTAATCTCTGAGAGACTGACGCAGTAGGATCACACGTTCAACCCCAACCTGGGCAACTTAGTCACTTAGCAAAACTGTCACAAAATAAAACCTGGATGTGGTGACAAATGCCCATAATCAGCACTCTGGAGGCGGAGGCAAAATGACTGCAAGTTTGTGCCCAGCAATTTAGTAAGACACTGCCTCAAAAATCCAAAAGGGATGTAGTTCAGTGTGAAGCACCTTGTTTCAATCCCCAGTACTGAAAAAAAACAAAAACGACAAGAAACCCCAACAAAATACACAAACCAAACAAAACATATAGGCTGATACATTTGAAAATTTATTTTACATTTATATAACATTTTTTTCTTCTGTTTTATTTTATGAAAAAATAAAAATACAGAACACTTCACAAATTTACATGTCATCCTCAAGCAGGGCCAATGCTAATCTTCTCTCTATCATTCCAATTTTAGTATTTGTGCTGCAGAACTGAGCACCATTTGAAAATTTAGATCAAATAGTTCCTTTTTCAGAAAATACAGAGACCAAAGTCACTTTGTGTACTGAAAAAAAAATCCAAAATTCTAGTGAATGCAGTCCAGGAATATAGCCAGGCATAGTGGCGGATGCTTGTAATCCAAGCACTTGGGAGGTTGAGGCAGGAAGATCACTGCAAGTCCAAGGTCATCCTGAACTACATAGTGAGACCTTGTCCCTGAAAAGCAAACAAAAATCCAGAAATATATTAAGAACAACAGTGCAACATACTATAGAGATACTTGCACACCCATGTTTCTGGCAGTGCAGTTCACAATAACCAAGATACAGAGCCAGTTGAGGTGTCTGTCAATGTAGTGACTTAGGAAGACCCTATCTCAAAACAAAAAATAAAAATAGGACTGGGGATCAGCCCTAAGACCCAGAAGAAAAGAAAAGAAAGAGGAAGAGAGACAAGGAAAAAGAAAGAAAACAAGCAAGCATATAGAACACCTGAATATTCTTTACCTGATTTATCTACTGGAAAAAGCTCACCCTCACTTGCTTTATTTGTGTGGTGACAAATGAGAGAGAGTGTGTATAGTAGTTCTTGAGAATTACAAGCAAGGTGTGTGTAATGTTTATAATGTCCTTCCTTAAAAGAGTTTCCCCTCTAGCACTGTGTTCAATCTAAGAGTATGTACTGCACTTAGATGTTGTGTCTTTTTGAGTCCCACAGTCTTACACATGGGCATAGTGGTGTGTTCTTTGATGTGGACACTCCTGAGGATTCTTCCTCACTCCTGCCTTTTGACAGAGTGACCCTCATTCAGGATTGTCTGATGTTTCCTCATGGTGAAATCAGGGAATATAAACTTTTCTCTTTTTCTGCTAGAATACTCCCTACAAGATGACATGAACTTCATATCAGACTGCATTGATGAACTTACTTTCTTTCTTTCCTTTCTTTTTTTCTTCTTTCCTTTCTTTTTCTTCGCTCTCTCTCTCTCTCTCTCCCTCTCCCCCCCCCCCCCCCCCCCCCCCCCCCCCCCCCCCCCCCCCCCCGTGCTGGAGACTGAACTCCAGTGGCAGCACCACTCGGCTAAAGCCCTGGCCCACAAAATTTCTATTAGAACAAATTTTGGGTAGGTTAAGATTGATCAGAGGTGTCAGGTTAAAAATCCACCTTAATAAAGTTGGGTTTTTGTTCTTAAAATCAGGAAGTAACCTATGAGTTGGTAATACAGCATTTACTAAATATCCAGTTCCCCTCAAGCCTTTTACCTAATGGTTTTTGGGGGTTTTTTTGGTACTTGGGATTGAAGTCGGGACCTTGAGGTTGTGAGGCAGGCACTGGAACCACTGATCTAAATCCCTGGCCTACCTAATGGTTTTAACACATATTTGTGTATGTGTATAAATGAATAGTTTCATGGCATAGAATATTGGCTACTTTTCTCAGTCTATAATTTCTTCTATATTTAGTAGTTGGCATTCTTCTGTAAAGAGTCTTCCCTCAGCTGGTACAATTTGGTAATTCTAAAATACAATTTCTACTAGAAACTAGAAAAAAATCTCCAGTTTTCCCCTTTTTTCAATTTTTTTTTTCAGTACAGGGAATCTAACTCAGGACCTTGTGCTCGCCAAGCAAGCGAGGCACCACTGAGCTACATCTCTGGCCTCCTTTCCTCAATTTTTAAAGTAAAATGTTGCACAAAGAGATGCAGTCATGAGCCCAAAGGATAAAATGATTTAAAGGAAATGAAGAAAGGTGAAACCAAAACAAATATTGGAGGGACAAACATAAAACATTAGTTCAATGAATCAGCTGAGCATGGTAGCACACTCCTGTAATCCCAGTGGGGCAGGAGGATTGTTGAGTTCAAGATCAGTGTGGGCAACTTAACTAACCCTTAGTGAGACCCTGTCTCAAAAATATATATGTATAGTCTGAGGATGTAACTTAGTTTAAAGCCCCTGCTCCCAGGGCCTTTTAGAATGCAGAATTATGTATCATTGTGTTACATTTGTCCACAATATTCAATACAGCAAATGCTGTTTGTACCTGAGCAGCAATAGTCTATAGCAGTGATGGCAAACCTTTTTAGAGCTTTCAATGATAACAAACAGCCCACTGTGGCTGTTTGTGTGCCATAGGTTTGCCACCACAGGTCTATAGCATATGGCCTAGGTGTGTACCATAGTTAAGCTCCAACACCCAGGTTCATCCAAGTATCGCCCAAGCTCTGTGATAATCACACAGTGAAATTGCCTAGTGAGGCACCTCTTACATCCTTGTCTTTAATGGATGCACAGCAGTATCACCTTCCTTTTTTTTTTTTTTGGTACTGAGGATTGAACTTCGGTCCTTGCGCTTGCGCAGCAGGTGGCGAAACCACTGAGCTAAATCCCCAGCCCAAGCATGCACAGCTGTATATGTGAAAGAGAGTCTCTTCGCTCCCTTTGATACAGGACGCTTGTGGGAACTTGTTGCAGTGATAATGGGAATTAAACCTGAAGTGACAGTACAGATTTACAGGCATAAGCTTTGAGAAAGAAGAGAAGATAGGAAAGGAGTTTCAGCTTTTCCTCTGGAGATAAGCTACTTCTTCTAACTTCCTCATGCTGGGGGCATAACCACCACTCCTTGCTCTCCTCAGTCCAGGTGAGTGGGCAATGTATGTGGAGGCAGGCCCCAGGAGGTGGTGTTTCTTTTCCACAGGGTAGGGGAGAAAAAGAGCAGGAAGGAAGGATGAAGCAAACCTAGGAGTCTGTTGCCTCCTTGTATTCCCTCTCTGCTTAATAAAAGACCTCCTTGCCATAAAAGACCCCTGCACATTTGTACACCATGCGATGGTGATTAGAGGCAAATGAGGCTTCTCCATCTCCCTGGATCTGGCTTTGAATAAAGCCTTTTTCCTTTTCTCCAAAACAAATAGTCTTTGTTTTGGTCATCAGGAGCAAACGGACTGAACGTGCAGACATGAGTGGCCAGTACAACACCAGTATTCCAAGTATGTTTATATATGCATACATCCTTTTTAACCAATTTGGATGCTTGCTCTGAACTTGCCGTACCTTATTTTGGAGTGCTCCGATAGTCCAGACATGGCTTTGTTCTCTGAGCTTCCTGAAATTCCATGGCACTGATGAGCCTTACTGTGTCCAGTTTCTCATCCTGGTCATTTTTTTGCTAATGTCGGGGTTGCGGGGGGGGGGGCGGTATGCATCCTTGAGCATCCTTCATATTACACATAGGAAATCTGATACTCCAAGAGGTGGGGCTGATACAGTATGTGATACAGGGGACGAAGTATGAAAATGTTATTTCTCCCAACCTATTGTCTGATACGCTGAGCTTGTGTTCTCTAAAAATTCAAGAATGAATTCTAGGAACAACGGAGATAAAGAGTAGGAAAATAATGATAGGCTAGCTCCTGAGAAGCAGGAGTGGTCCTGAATAGGTAGCCAGGTACCCTACTTTACAGAGGAGTTGTACAGAGCAAAACCTACTACAGCTCTGATCAACCAATAAGGTTATAAGTATAGTCACTTAGGTAATAGTGATCCAATTGAGAAACAAGTGACTGATATCTATATAGATTTCATTAGGCCCACTGTTTATCCTTTGAGGAAGTATACAGGTGTGGTCATCTCGTCTTTTTCTTGGGGCCTGATCTCCAGCAGATGTGTCTCTGGCCACAGTTGTGATAATTTCGCCTTTGTCCTCTCTGAAGGGCCTAGCCCTATCTGCCTGCAATATTTCTATCTAACTTAGCTGTCTATAATAGGACTGCTGTCAAAGGAAGGATATTTTTTCCACTTTCGATGGAAAGATACCGCAAGGCTGCCCTCCAAGAGTGATCCAGGTTTACACGACCACGGTCACGGAAGATACACTCATTGAAGAGAGCTCGTGCGCTCAGATTTCCCTATCTTTGTAACCCAAGTGTAAAAATGGTATATGAACATACTTTCCATTCACATTTCCCTTACTACAGGGAAAGCGTACCGTTGCTTCTCTGTCTAAAGGGTACCTTACTTTAGGCGAGACTATAAGAACTTGTTTGGACGTCCAATCCAGAAGTTATCCGTCCTTTTTGCCCCAACGCGACATGGCGTCCAGTGCAGCTACTTCAGTGATCCAGGGGCGATTAAGTCGTCCATGCCAGTGTCGAAGATGGCGAATGTGCTCACAGCCCCTCTTCTGCGCAGCCTCCACTAGCCCCAACCGCCCACTCTCGAGGGCCTCCGCAGCTGCCGCTCTAGCCATTGCTCTCGGTGGGCCTACTGCCAGCCAATCGCAGGGCGCGCCGCACAGCCCCGCCCGAGGATCAGCTGAGGGACTGCGATGTCTGTTGACAGCAGCCCCAGCAGAGCTGCCGGTTCCGGGGTTGGCGCCCGGCGTGGGGTGAGCGGCAGGCGGAGGGCGGAGGGCGGAGGGCGGAGGGCGGAGGGCGGAGGGCGGAGCCGTGGGACGTGGGGCAAGCGGCGCGGAGGCGGGGGGAGGCGGCCATAGAAGCCTGTCCTTGCTTGGGGTGGCTCGTCCTCCTTAGCGGCGCTTCAGTGTCTCGTCCTCCTTAGCGGCGCTTCAGTGTCTCATAGATGTGAGTCCAATGGAACTGCCCGGGGAAGACGAGCAGCCTCAGCTTCCGCAGCCCTGGGGCCGGCTTCTTCGCCTGGGCGCGGAGCAGGGCGAACCGCACGTCCTCCTGCGGAAGCGCGAATGGACCCTCGGGCGCCGGAGAGGTGCGTGGAGGTGGCCGGGGACTGGCACTGAGGACGGGAGCGGGGAGCGGGCAAGGGGACCAAGGATGGGGTCGAGGATCGAGCGGGGCAGTGATAGACTCTGAGGAGGGATGGAGGGTGCCCGAGGTGCGGGTAGGACAAGGACGAAGAGGGCGGAGCCCACCCGGTGGGCTGCGGGGTGCACAGGGCCTTCCGGTTCTTCCCACGAAGTGGGCTGTCTGTCCTGTATCACAAATTCCTCTCTACAACTTTATAAAGTTTTGCACCACATCCTCCAGAACAGGATTTTATATTCATTACAATACAAAATTTCTCCTACTGTAGTGGAGTGAAATTAAAAAAAAGTAACAGTGAATATTGGAAATTTCAGTTAGGTAGAAATTAAACACTTTTTTTGTTTGAGATACTATCTCACGGCTTAGTATAGGCAAGGGAGGTCTCAAATTTGCTGTGTAGCCTAGATTGGTCTCAAACTCTACCCTTGCCCCAAGATCATGAGTGCTGGGATTATAGGCATGTGCCACCATGCCCAGCTAGAAACAGATTTTTGTAACTGTTGCTAGTTTTACATCGTCCAATATAGGTAAGTCTATTTTGAAAAATGTTTGTCTCCTTTTAGCAGTGTTAGATTTCAGTCTCAAATTTTTAATAGTTTTGAAAAGTATGTATCATTAGAAACTTTTGAAAAAAACATGTTGTCTTTAACTGATATACTAAAAGGTTTGGTGGAGAATAGGGGCCCTGAAGAGAGACTGCCCGGGTTTCCAACCTGTCAACAACACATAAGTTGCTTTGGGCTAAGGACATACCTTTCTATGTCTTTGTATTGACTTCATAGAGTTGCTGTGAGGGATTAAGGAGATCATACTTAGGAGGAGCCTGGTTTATCGTTAGCATTTAATGTTAGCCACTGTTTTAACATGTTACGAATGTTATTTCTTGTTAAAACATTACATTTTAGGTTAAAACAAGGAGTAAAACATTGAGTTAATCTGCTTCATAGTAGAAATACTGTCAGTGACTACATTAATGATGTTACCAGGAAAACAAAGGTGGTTGTATTAATCTGTTCTTACTACTGTAAGAAAATACCACAATCTAGGTGGTTTAAGCAGTACCAGTTGATTTCTCACAATTCTGGAGTCTGGGAAGTCCAAGCTGGCTAATCTGGTTCCTGCTTGCAGAGAGCTGGATATAAAGCCTTTTGCAGATGTGTGTTTCACAAACATTTCCACCCAGTCTGTAGTTTGTTTCATCTTCTTGGGCAGTGTCTTTTGAAGAACAGATACTTTTTTTGTTGTTGTTGAATGTTAGTTTATCACTGTTTTTCTTTCGCAAATATTCTTTTTGTGTCCTATCCAAGAGGTCCTTGACAGACCCTGCATCGCTAATATTTTCTCTGGTTTTGCATTGAAAGTTTTTTTGTTTTGTTTTGTTTTTTTTGGTACCAGGGAGCGAACTCAGGACCTTGCGCCTGTGAGGCAGGCGGCGGAACCACTGAGCTAAATCCCTGGCCCCTGCATTGAAAGTTCCCTTTAAATTTCACATTTGTCTATGACTGGCCATCCTTGCCACATGGTCTTGATCACTGTCATTTGATAGTAAGTCAGCCAAGTAATTAGCCTTCCAAGTTGGTTCTTTTTCAGAATTGCTTTGGATATTCTAAAATTTTCATCTACGGCCATACCACTTTGAACACTCCCGATCTTGCCAGATATTCTAAAATTTTCCCTGTGAAATTTAGGGTCAGCTTGTTGGTTTCTACAAGCCTTGTGGGATTTTGGTTGGAGCTGTGTTGAGTCTTTGAAGCGGTCCAGGAGAAAACTGGTGACTTAATAGCATTGATTCTTCTGACTACTTCCATTAGCAGCTCCTCCTCAAACCAGTGTTGCTTGAATGAATCTTGCCATGACTTCTGTGGCTATTGGCAGGTGTTGTCCACTTCATCATTTGGGTGCCTGTGTGGTGGCTCCAAATGTTGTGGGCCTGGGAACCCCTGCTGTGAACCCAGCATCTTTGGTGACTTGGCGAGAGTGGTGATATGTCCGTGTCCTCTTCCTCCTTTGGGGGCTATAGAATATCACCACGCAGAAGGTCAGCAACCACCTGACCTTCCATTTGGACACTGTGTGTCCAGAAGTAGACCTGTGGTAAGCTGGAGGCAAAGGTCCAAGGCTGGTATCAGAAGTGAGCTTGCGCTCTTTGGTGACCACAGTACCATCAAGGACCTAAGGGACAATATTTTTCGTGCCATTATGAAGAACTCCAGGATTAACCTGCACGTTGACAACAACACTGATCTGGCTACAGATAGATAACTTCTGAATCAATTTTGAGATGAATGGAGCAAGCCCTGCCTCTGGGCATGGAGGCTGACATCAGTGACCTGCCTGAAGTGCGGGACCACCTACCCTGTCCAGGATCAACTGAACGATGGAGATTGAAGGCCTTGAAGAGATGGAAATTGAAGGAGTTTTCTGTTTGTGGGCCAAGAATCACAAATAGAAATCAGTGCCCTGAGGGCTGGGTGGGTGGCCAGGTCCTTGTGGAGGTGGAGTCTGTTCTTGAGATTGACCTCGCCAAGACTGAGTGGTGTGAGAAGCCAATATGAGGTCATGGCTAGAATGGGAAGAATGCCAAACTGGCTCACTAGCTAGATTGAGGAGCTGAACCAAGAGGTTTCTGGCCACATTGAATAGCTTCAGATGAGCAAGTCTGGAGTCACAGAGCTGTTGTATTGTACCCTCCAGGGTCTTGAGATGAAGCTACAGTTATAGCTCAGCATTAAAACTGTCCCAGAAAATAAAAAAGATGTGTTTTTAAAAATAAAATGGCGTACTACTCAGCCATAAAGAACAATAAAGTAGAGACATTTATAGCTAAATGGATGCACATTGAGGCCATACTCTTATGTGAAATAAATAGCACACACATGTGTAAAGACCGAAGAGTTTCCCTGGTGTGAGAAACTAAAAGTGTAAATAAGGATCAAAATGTATAATTGATAATGTGAAATAGAAACTAGAAATGTGAGAAATAAATCTCTTATTAAAAAAAAAAAGAAATAGGAAGAAAAGGTCCAAATGGGGTAGGGAAGGTGGGAGGAGTAGGGGAAAGGAAAGAAGGGAAAGGAAAAAAATATGAGAAAATGAAAAAATGGAAACAAAGTCTTTGAAAATAGGGAGGGGTGAAGGGTTGGAAGGGAGGGCAAGGGAAGGGGGAAAATAAGAACCAAGATACATCATGTAAAGGTACAAGTTCCCAATGATGAATGTAACTGTATTGTATTGGTAAATGTACCAATAAACTTAATGAAAAAACACAGCTGACCCAGAAAGGCACATTGGCAGAGACAGAGCCCTGCTTTGGAGCCTAGCTGGCACAGGGACTGATGAGCATCATGAAAGCCCAGTCTGTGGACAAGTGTGCTGACACCAAGCTGCAGAACTAGGTGTCACAGACATCAAGTGGTGGCTGGAGCAGTACATTGCCACCTACCAGAACCTGCTTGTGGGCTAGGACCCCTACTACCTCACCCTGCCCACCACAAGGTCCTCTGATGTAGCAGGATTCTGGACTCCTGCCCTCCTTTAGAGGGATTCCCCGGGTCAGGGGGTTCAAGAGGGACACTTAGTCCTGGCTCTTCCCCTGGCCTTCCAATAAAACTGGGAGGAAAACCAAAATAATATTGATTCTTCTGTACATAGACCCTTAGGTCAGTGATGGAGCAAGGCTCAGGCCAGGGCTGGGGATGTAGCTCAGTGGCAGAATACTTGCCTAGCCTCCTTGAGGCTCTGGGTTTAATCCCTAGTACCACCACCACCAAAAAGAAAACAAAAGCTTAGGCCAAAGAAAGTTAAGGTTGTGATTCCACATAGAACATTTTTAGAAGAAAATTTGACTGGTCACTGTCTCCTTAACAAATTCTTCAGTTTTAAATTCCTACAGTATCTATGTAAAGCTATAGACTGCTATTATAAGCTATAGTGATTAGTAATTACGTAGTCTTCTAAAAGCTTTTGTACTTCTGATTTAAGAAAGAACAATTATATATTTGAGAATTTCCCTTCTCCCCTTGCATATAATTTAAGATCTGACTATTCCACTTTAGTGCTTTTCTCTTTTGTTATGTTTTCTTATACATGTACCCATGATAATCTGCTCAGATTTTCTGTGACTGTTTTTGTCATTGTTTCAATTTTGTGATGATTTTTGAAAGTTTAGGTTTCAAAGAAAAAAAGGTTAAGGATTAAGTTAAAATACTGAAGAGTTAATTAAGCCCCTTAGTTTTATTTTAAGTCCTGATATTTATCAGACCAGCTGTTCATGTATGTATGTCATAAAATTGTGCCGAAGGGTTGGATACAGGGATGCCTGTCTGTAATCTCAGCACTCTGGAAGGCTGAATCAGGGGGATTACAAGTTCAAGCCCAGGCTGAACAACTTGGTGAGACCTTGTCTCAAAGTAAAAAAAAAAAAGTACAAAAGTGTGGAAATGTAGCTCAGTGTTAAGATGTCAATTCCCAGTACCACTGGGGGAAAAAAAGCAACAAACTGTTCTGAAGACCCAGCCCTTGGGAGACTGAGGCAGGAGGACTTCAAATTTGAGGCCAGCCTGGGCTACATAGTGAGACTTTGTGTTAAAAAGCAACCAAATTGTCCTGAAGAAGCTGTTGAGGTCGTGATGGGTCATCTTCTAGGCAATGGGGTTCAAGAAGACTCAGGACACAGGCCTCCTCTTTTACTCTGGGCTAAACACTTCACACTTAAACGTCTCCTTTGTGGGCACTTTGGCACATGCTTTGGTAAAGCAAAGGCAGTGGAGTTCACAGAACCTGAGTCATTTCCAGTGTCTTCCTGTCCTCCCTGTTTTAGGTTGTGACCTCTCATTCCCCAGCAATAAACTGGTCTCTGGAGATCACTGTAAAATTGTAGTGGATGAAAAATCTGGTCAGGTGACACTGGAAGATACCAGGTGAGCACTTTCTGAACTTCTTTCTGTTTTCTCTTGTGGCTTAGGAAGACGATAGCTGTGTGTTTCAGGGCAGTAACAGCAGCTCGCTTTCTCTAATGTGATATGTAGCTTCTCAAGATATCAAAGTATATTTTCTGGTTTCTATAATGGAATCCTGAGTATTGCTTTGGTGCCTATGGACCCTGAATTCAAATTAAATCACATATGGGTCAAAGTCTGGGCTGGGTAGCGCACACCTATAATCTCAGCCAATCAAGAGGTTGAGGCAGGAGGACTATAGGTTCAAGGCCAAGCAAGGGCAATTTGGTGAGACCGTGCCTATCTCAAAATAAAATAAAATATAAAATAAAAGGGGTGGGAATGTAGCTCAGTAATAGTGTGCTTGCCTGGTATGTCTGAGGCCCTATATGCAATCTCTAGTACCACAAAAAGTAAAAAATTTAAAATATGAATCAGAAATAAAAATTTTTGTTTTTTTTTAAGACCAGATCTTGCTGGGTAGTTGATACTGACCTTGAACTCACTGTAGCCCAGATTGGCCTCAAACTCAGTGATCCTCCTGCTCCCAAGTTCTGAGGTTATAGGTATGCACCACCACACCTGGCCCAGAGACATTTTTATTTTTTTTAATTTGTTTTTGGTACCGGGGATCAAACTCGGGTCCTTGTGCCTGCATGGCAGGTGGCAAAACCACTGAGCTAAATCCCCGGCCCCCAGCGACATTTTTAGACACTGATAATGTGTGGTGGCGCATGCTTGTAATCTCAGCTACTCCAAAGGCTGAGGCAGGAGGGTTGCAGGTTCGAGCCCAGCCTGGGCAATTTAGCAAGACCCTGTCTCAAACATTTTTTGAAAAGGGGTGGAGATGTAGCTGAGAGTCGTATTGCTGTCCTGGCATGTGTAAGGCCCTGGGTAATCCTAGCCTGGAGCGGGGGGGAGACATAAATTTTTGAGTTTTATAAAACTATTAAAGTTTGACTTTCCTCCCAAATTAAAAAATCTTGCTTTTTGAAATTAATAAATTGTCTTGTCTTTGTGGTGTTAGGGTTTGAACTCAGGGCCTTTGCACTGAGCTACATCCCCAGCTCATTTTGAAAATTTTTAATTAAAAAAAAATTTTTTTTTTGTACCAGGAATTTTACTGAAGGCCTTGCGTCTGCCAGGCAGGTGCTGTGCCACTGAGCTACATTCCCAGTCCACAAAAAAATTTTAATTTTGAGACAGGATCTTACTGTGTGCCCGAGGTGAGACTTGAGCTTTAGATCC
Organism: Heterocephalus glaber; assembly: GCF_000247695.1. Next base: position 28,215,151 of record NW_004624747.1, on the reverse strand, counting down.
TCCTTCCTCAGGCTTCCTCACTACTGAGAAGGCAGATGTAGGCCACTGTGCCTGGCTGATAAATTCTGACAGGACTTTATCACTACATAAAGAGTAGAAAGCGTCCCAAAACTCCACTCGCATTAAAAATGTATGTTTGAGTCTGTCATGGCTTGAGTGCAGTTATGTGACCCTTACTGTCACAGTCTCTGCGTTTCCACTAGCAGCTTTTGTGAGCGCTTCGCCATCTGTGCGTTTGGGTTCCACTCATCTTTTGCATTGTTATTCATGATCATTTGTCTGTCATTTCCCTCCTTGGTGGACATTTATTATTTTGACTCTTATTATAAACCACACTGTAGTGCTTGTCCTCCAAACTCTGAGGGTATGTCTGATTATGTTCTTGAAGGGAATGCTGTTTTGAAATGTATCAGATTTTTTGTTTTGTTTAATTTGAAGATGGAACACAGAGCCTTGCACATGCTGGCAGTGCTGTACCACCGAACTCCACCCCAGCCCTTTTTGTTTTACCTTGGGACAGGGTTTTGCTGAGTGCCCAGGCTGGCCTTGAGCTTGCCACCCTTTGGCTTGACCCTACTAAGTAGCTGGGTTACAGGTGTGCCCTATTCTGCCCCACTAACTATGCCTGTTTTAAATCCTGTACAAGTGTCGGGCCTCCAGCGCAGTGAGATGTTCCTTTCCCACTGAATGAATCTTGGTGCTACACTAAGAACAGTTTCAGGCATACGAGACTGGAAAGAGTGTTTTACCAGGAAGCTGTGATGCTCCTTTGCCAGTTCTAATAATTAACAGATGTAGAAACAGAGAGCCCTCTCTGTTTGACAAGGGGGCCAGAAACATGCTGGCAGAAAGATAGCCTCTTTAACAAATGGTGCTTGGAAAATGGGTATCCACATGCAGAAAAATGAATCTAGACTCATCTCTTACCCTGTACTAAAACAAAATGAAAGTGGATCAAAGACCTAGATATTAAAACAGGAACATTAAAACTGTAGATGATGGGCCAGGGACTTAGCTCAGTGGTGCCGCCACCTGTCTCAGAAGCACAAGGTCCCGAGTTCCATCCCTAGTACCAAAAAAACCCCCCAAAAACTACTAGATGATAAGTTAGATAAAATTCATAAAGATATAGCATAGGCAAGGACTTTTTGAACAGAAACCCGGTTGCACAAGAAATAACACCAAGAATCAACAAATGGGATTATATCAGTATAAAAAGATTCTGCACAACAAAGGAAACAACCAAAGAGTGAAGACGGAACTCTACAGAACAGGGGAAAATTTTTGCCAGTTACTCCTCAGACAGAAGACTAATATCTAGAATATATAAAGAACTCAAAAAAATGGGACTCCCCCCAAAATAAAAGGCCCGATCAAAAAAGGGCAATTAAAATGAATAGATGCTTCTCAAAGGAAGTACAGATGCCAATAAATACATGAAAAAAATGTTCCAGGGGCCAGGGATTTAGCTCAGTGGTTCCACCACCTGCCTCTCAAGCACAAGGTCCGGAGTTTGATCCCCAGCACCAAAAAAAAAAAAGTTCAACATCCCTGACCATTAGAGAAATGCAAATTAAAACGACACTGAGATTTCATACTAGTTCAGAGAGAATGGCTATCATCACAAACTCAAAAAACAAATGCTGACAAGCTTGTGGTGTAAAAGGAATCCTTCTACACTGTTGGTAGGAATGTAAACTACTAGTACAGCCTTTCTGGAAATTAGTATGGAAATTCCTCAAAAAGCTAAAAATAAAAATTCCATTTGACTCAGCTATACCTCTTCTGTGTAAACTTCCAAAAGAATTAAAGACATCATATTACAGTGATACATATATGCTCATGTGTATAGCAGCACAACTCACAGTAGCTAAATCTTGGAAAGGCCCTATATGTTCATTAACAAATGAATGGATAAAAAAAATATACTCACATGGTAGAGTACTACTCAGCCATAAAGAGGGATAAATTTGATCCGTTCCTAGAAAAATGAATGCACCTTGAGGCCATAATGCTAAGCAAAATAGATGAAGACATGGAAGGTTAAATATCACATGGTTTCTCTTATATGAAAACCTGAAGTATAATTAAAGAGCAAGGTGAAAAACAGGGAGGTAGGGCTGGGATTTAGCTCAGTGGCACAGAGCCTGCCTGGCAAGCATGAGGTCCTGGTTCAATCCCCGGTACCAAAAACAAAAACCCAAAAAACAAAAAAAACAGAGAGGTAGACCTTTTGCAGATGGGAAGGGAATCTGGGGATGGAGTGTGTGGGGAGGGCGGGGAGGGGAAGGAGATGTGCAGAGGACTGCAGTGTGATACGTATCCATGCAAACGCCACAGGATGAATGCATTCATTATGTATTGTAAACATGTACCGATAAAATGAAAACAAATCAGCCTGTTTGGAGCTGTCTGCCTAGGTTGGGCCTGGCTTCACCAGACTGGGTGGATGAGTTAGTTTCCTATGGCTAATTAGCACAAACTTAGTGGCTTTGAGCAACATACATGTATTATCTTATGGTTGAGGAGGTCCAAAGTCTACCACAGGTCTCTCTGGGCTAAAAATAAGGCCTAGGCGGTCCCAGTTCCTTTGGAGGCTTCAGGCCTCCCAGTTTGCAGAGATGTCACATTCCTGGACGGGGTGGGCTAGGACAGAAGGGGATAGTCCAGGCAGAGGGGCCCACATGTGGAGACCCAGAAGCCCAAGGATTGTGATCAGAGCAGAAGGTGTATGGGAAGCCTCGCTGGGGCATGTGCTTAGCCCAAGAGCAGTGGGAAGCCATTACAGAACATTGAGCGAATGATAACGAGAAGCTGGGCATAGAGGGCCCGGCTGCAGGGTGATGGGCGAGGTCAGCAAACCAGGCCTGCACTGCCTGTTATGAGCTTGACTGGAGCATGGCCATTCCTCTTTGTTTACATCCCGTCCCTGGCTGCTTTCACACCACAGGGGCAGAGTCCAGCAGTTGGACAGAGACTTAATACTGTCTGGTCCTTTACAGAAAGTGCTGTCATTCCGTGACCTCAGTGAGCTGTGGTAGAAGTCTGCTCCTCTAGATTCCCTCTACCAGTGGGCCTTACAAAGGAAGCTTCAGAGCTAAGGTGCAGGCATGGTGGTTCTGGTGCTGAATTTCACGTTTTGAGTTAATCCATCATGTAGCCAACTCCTGATTTTCCATCAGGTCTCCACCCAGAAATTCCTCCTAGAGAAACACTTCTGTGTGTCTGGCGGAGTGTTCTCCTCATAGCCTAAGTCTGGGACACGTGCCTTGGCCTGTCATCCAGGCAGACTACATGTTCTGAGCACAGGGACCACATCATCTTCAGTTGGTAGCTGGGAACTTGTCTCTTAGCTGCGAAATGCACTGACCAGGGTCCTGTCTGTCGGCAGAAGGAGACAGACCTGTGGGCAGGCTAAGTGAAGCTCAGGAGGGTGTAGAAATGGATGCACAGTGTGCTGACGAGGCCTCAGGATCCACCAGGAGGTACCTGGACGCGAGTCTGGCATTGGAGCAGCAGAAATGTTAAAACACTCGTTAACATGGTATCATTGCTAGTATGTCAGAAACTGAATTACAGACAAGGTTTTCTTGAGAATTATAAAATGGTACCTGCATATGTGCAGTACTGTTCCCATGAATATTTTTTTGGGGGGGAACTGGGGATCGAACTCAGGACCTTGTGCTTTCCCATGAATATTTTTTAAATGGTGGTATTGAGCCAATTACCTAATGGTGGCAAAAAAAAAAATGTAACCTGAAGTTATTTTGAGTAGGGAAAATTATGCCTTTGTTTCTTTTCAGCACCAATGGAACAGTAATCAACAAGTTGAAGGTTGTTAAGAAGCAAACTTATCCTTTACAGACTGGGGATGTCATCTACCTGGTGTACAGGAAGAATGAGCCGGAATATAGTAAGGAAATCCACCTGGGTCAGGCACATGTCTGGGTGCATGGTGAGGGGAACCCAACTGAGGCTAGGAAACGTTCTCAGGAAGAAAGTCTGTTGGAACAGTTATGTTGGCTTAAGTTCCCTTTACTGTCCATGTTGATTCTTGGTGTACAGTTGAACCAGAATGGGAGTGTTGTGCGGCCACTGTGGAAGTCAATGTGGAGATTCCTCAAAGAACTAGGACTAGAGGTCCCATTTGACCCCGCTATTCCCCTGCTGGGGATCTTCCCAAAGAATTAAAAGAATCGTACCACAGTGATGCATGTGCACCTGTGTTTATAGTGGCACAGTTTGTAATAGCTAAAGCTTGGAAACAGCCCAAGTGCCCATCAACTGGAGACTGGATAAAGAAGATGTGGTTTTTTTTATAAAATGGAGTACTACTCAGCCATAAAGAACGAGAAACTAGAGACATTTATAGCTAAATGGATGCACGTTGAGGCCATACTCTTAAGTGAAATAAATAGGACACACATGTGTAAAGACCGAAGAGTTTCTCTAGTGTGAGAAACTGAAAGTGTAAATCAGGATTAAAATGATTAAATCAAATAATTGGTAAAAAAAAAAAAAGAATGGGAGTGTTGACTTTGTGGTCAGAACCTTCCCTCGAGAACGCCACCATAGTTCTGAGCAGTGCCTGTCAGAACAGCAACCACAGAGGTGGAACAGGGATGGGTTGTGAGGTGCTGCAGAAGAGCTGGAGTTGTGGGTAGTAAAACCCAGGAATAGAACCCTGGAGGTTTTGCTCATGGAGATACACAAGAGACAGCAAAGATGAGCCTGGAAATAGCTCCAGGAGTCTGTTTATGTTGTAGATTAATGATGTAGGACAGAACAGTTAGGGGCTCCTTTGAAAGTCATCCTGGAGGGCTGGGGATTTAGCTCAGTGGCACTGTGCCTGCCTCGAAAGTATAAGGTCCTGAGTTCTATCCCTGGTACCACGAAAGAAAAAAAAGTCATCCTGTAATACTTGGAGGTCACTTAAGCTCTTCCTTGGTAAGGAAAAGGAAAAAAGAGATAGGTATTCTTCAGTGTAAACACAGCCCTTTCCCACACAGTAGGGTTTTGCATCTGTTCCTCTCAGTGGCTTGCAGTTATGAGCAAGCACAGATTCTTCACCTTGCCCTGCCTCCTTAGGCATTCCCTGAGGCTTGCCCATGCAAGCTGGTAAAGACATGTGTCCCCTGTTTTGGGGCCTCCTAAACTGGTCATGCTGTTACTAGCTGATAGATGAGGACAGATAGATGGGTGGTCTGTGAAGTGACTAGAGGCAGCAGGAGATGAGGTCTCACTTCCCACATGGCTGCTCTGCTAATTTATTTCCTTTTAGATGTGGCGTACCTCTACGAATCTTTAAATGAAAAGCAAGGCGTGACACAGGAATCCTTTGGTAAGTGAGCTTCTGGCCAAGCCATGGATGTGAACGAGAGTTCAACAGCCTTCAGCCCCTGCTGTGTCTCCTGAGCCCAAATTACGGGCTCTTTCTGCACTTTTGTGCTTGCAGAAGCCAATAAAGAAAACATGTTCCACATGACCAAAGATGCCTCAGGTCCAGGGCGGGGGGATGGCCTCCAGGTCCCACCACCATTGCCTGCTGCCCAACTGTGCTTGGAAGAACCACAGCCATCGACATCGACATCAGACCTCTTCTCCACAGCTGCTTCCTCTTCCACGGAGCTGAGCTGTGTAGCGCGAGAACATTCCTCCAGCTCAGGTGAGAGGGAGGTGGCAGTCTCCGTTTCTAGTTCACTAAGCCTTAGCTGTGTTGTCACAGAGACAGAAAAGCCACTGTAGAAAGTTCTCATTAGTGAGAGTTCTGGTGGCAAATATTACAGGATGACTTGTTCCACAAGGAGAAATGTTGATGCTCAAGGACTATGATACCGTGGTATTTTTTAGTTTTATTAAAATATAATTCATATACCATAATATCATGAAGTTAAAGTGTATACACGTCAGTGTTTCTTAGTACATTCACAGGGTTTTGTGACCATCACCACTAATTCCGGAACATTTCTGTCCCATGTATTTATGGATTTACCAGTTCTGGATGCTTCATGCACACAAAATCATAGACTATGTGGTTTTGTGACTTCTTTCACTCAAGGTAGTGTTTTCTGGTTTTTTTGAGATGTTGATTTGGGGAAAATGGTGTTTCCCCTTATTAAGCTCCTTGATCTTCAGTAAAGTTTTGTAGTTTCATCACCTCTTTTTGGTCATATTCTTATTGATTCCTCGAATGCTTGGTTCTCTCTTCTCACATGCCTAGCAGTCTGTAGGTTTCCCCTCACATGTTAGTTAGGATGTGTTTGGATGTGACAGAAAAGCTGTTCCCATTACAAAAAGTCGAGAAACACAGGCCAAGGTCAGCTCAACAGATCACCATGCCTCCAGGACCAGCTGGAGGGTGCCCATCTGTCCACCCAACATGCCTGTGTCTCAGTTGTGTCAAGATATTTCGAGGTTTCAAGATGGCTGCCAGAGGTATACACATCACACTTCATTCATTAGCAGGAACCGGGGAAACCTGTGCAAACAGGATCTCTGCTCCTAATGGTTCTGTCCATTGATCGGCAGCAGCAAGAGAACCCTCTTCTGGAGAATGGCACCTTCAGTTCTCACCAGCTGGCTGGCTGCTCTGCTCCCAGATGTTCCTTCTGGTGGTGCTTAGGATTGATGCAGGACTGCACATGCTTTTACTCTGTTGCTGAGCCACACCCCAGCTCCCTTTTGCTTTTCATTTCCTTAAGCTTTCTAATGGCATTTGTGGAAGGAGAGTCAGGAAATGCAGGAAGCCAGTATGTCATCTTAAACTTGGAAATCTTTTCCTGTGCTATCTGAACTTACTTCCATTTTTGTTAAATTGGCTTTCTTGGTTCCTAATACTATCACTTCTCACATAGGCAGCCTCACTCTTCTTGTGCTCCCTGAGGCCTGCAGCAGCTCCCTCCTCACTCACAGGCCCCTTGGATAAGCCAGACTCCCCAGCAGCAAGATGTTCCCAGCCTCATGCTTCGCTTTTTCCCCACATGAATGGCATCCCAGCCATCTGAGGAGTGACATTGTCTTAGTGACTTTCCTCATCGCTGAGACACAGTACTTGACACCCACAACTTAAAAAAGGAAAAGTTTATTTTGGCTCATGTTTCAGTGCATAGTCAGCTGGCTCCAAGGCAGGACAGCACAGCAGACATGTATGATAGAGGAGAGCTGAGCAGGGCTGCTCAGGGCATGGTAGCAGGGAAGCAGAGAGAAAGGGAGGACCAGGGAGAGAGAAGAACCCTTCCAGTGACCCAAATCTCAACCAGATCCCACCTCCTAACAGCAAGGCAACTGTACACCTCTGTAATCTGGTCACCTTCCAAAGGGTCCACCTATGATCACATGAAGCTTTAGGGAGACATCTAGATGTAAACCATAACAGACATTGTGAGGTTGTGACTTTTCACGACACACATGGGAGGACTTCTTAGACTGATACTTAGGATGTTTAAATGGAAAAACAGCTGACACAGTGCCTCAACTGTTAGGTATGTAGCTTAGACCACACCAGTAGTGTACACTATAGGTACAGCTTCTCAAAGTCTTTTGATTTACCTCTGCTTTAATGTCATTACTTCAGATTCATGAGTGAAAGAAAATATAGTCATTTTAAGATGAAAACATACCAGGTAGGAGTAACTACCTGGATGGATGGTTGCATTCTTACAAGCTCTCCAGGTAAGTATACCCTTCACACACTGTCCAGGGTCCCCAGAACCCAGACAGGGCCCCACAGGGAAATGTCTGGCTTCCATCTGGATCCAGCATCTGCTGCTTGCCCTCATGATGACAGCCCCAGAGATGCAGAAGTACAATTCAGTTCACTTCTATTTTATTAATTTTCTAGTTTTGTTCTAATTTCATAAAAGGGTAATTCATTTATAAATTGTATAATTTTAAAAAACAAAAATTTCCTATCTGTATGTCTAAGTATGTGCATACTAACAAAATAATTGTATAGTAGTTAATATTATGCGCTTACCAGATGTGAGATAGTGTGGTAATTGCTTTTTTTTGTCCTTAGCACCTTTTATTGAAGTACGAGCCTTGATGACAATCTGGCAAGCATATCTGTTGTCAGCTGAGAAGGAATCAGTGGAGGACACAAATACAGAAACGATATGATTCAGAAAAATAATAGCTTTACAATACATGAGAAAGATAAGCCCCACACTTGTACAACAAATACCTGTTCTTTGTCTATACAAACTGCCCCCCCCCATCTAATCTTCAAATAATACAATATACTGTTACAGAAATACCATTGGGATAGACTGCTCCTCTGGCAAAGACAGTGGGAGTTGCCAAAGCTCTAGATGGCCACTTCCACCTGGAGATAATTGCTTTTTATTGGTTTTTGTATGTGTGCATGTTCTTTTGTTGTTGTTTTGTTTTTTAGTATTGGGGATCAAACTTGGGACCTTGTGCTTGTGAAGCAAGTGGTGGCACCGCTGAGCAAAATCCCCGGCCCTGCCTGCTTTTTACTGGTTTTTATAAGTTAGAGTTTGGTCCTTCCCATGGTGAATCTGGTCAGATGCCATGACTATAACCTTTGTTCTGGAGATAAGAAGCCAGCTAAATATTCAAGAAATTTTTTTGTGTATATGTGGTACTGGGGATTGAACTCGGGGTCTTCACACCGAGCTATATCTTAGCCCTTTTTTATTTTTTATTTTGAGACAAAATTACTAAGCTTCTGAGGCTGGGGGCAAACTTGCTGTCCTGCCTGGACCTCCTGGAGTGCTGAGATTCCAAGCCTGTGTCCTCACACCTGACTCATACAGTTCTTGGAAAGGTTATGGTGACGTGAGTGCTGGAGGAAGAAGCCAGCCTATGAAGCTACCTGTCCTTTTCATCCTTTAGTATATGAGCTAATTTATTCCCATAATAATACTCTTTTATTTTTTTCCTCCCCAGCTACCATAGGCCAGTTTATTTTCTCAAATAATACCACTTGTGCTGGCTGTGGTGCTGCACGCCTGTAACCCCAGCACTCGGGAGGCTCAGGCAGGAAGATCCCCTCAAGTTCCAGGCCAGACTGGTCTACGTACTGAGTTCAAGGCCAGCCTGGACTATGTAATGAGACCCTGTCTCAAAATAACAATAATAGTAATAATAATACCATTTGCCATTGGAATGTTATGAACTAGATGTGCATTGTACTATAACATTATGAACTAGGTCTTGAAAAAAGGATATTGGGGGGCTTGGGATATAGCTCAGTGGCGCTTACCCTTCCTCGTAAGCACGAGGTCCTGAGTTTGATCCTCGGCATCAATAAAAAACAAAACAAAAAAAACAGGGTGTTGGGAAGCTTGTAGCATTTCTGCCAAACTTGTTCATTTGGAACTCCAGCTTCCTGCTGAAGTGGGTCGGAACTCTCCCTGTGTGGCTCCACTCCTTTCCTTTGTCACACCCACTCACCGCGATGCCCCTCCTGTCTGAAGAGCCCTTGGTTTGCATCTCTTTGGGGCCTGCTTGGCAGGTAATGTGCATTGTGCTTGCTGGCATGAGGATTTGCGTGGGGCAGCCCTGGTTTTCAGGGCTGAATCTCAAGATGTGCCACTTGTCCTGGCTCCACTTGCACAGCGATGAGCCCAGGTGCATTTAAGACACATGGCTTATGTGTACAGTATTTCTGGTGAGTCATGTATCATTTCTAAGCTATAACATCTTGCCAGGTATGGTGACTTATGCCTGTAATCCCAGGACTCTAGGAGGCTGAGGAGGATTGCAAATTTGAGCTCAGTTGCGGTGACTTAGTGAGACCCTATCTCAAAATAAAAAAGGGCTGGGTTGTAGCTCAGTATGAAGGCCGCCGTTTCAATCCCCAGTACCACAACAAAACAAAACTGTGACAGCTCGGATTGACACTACACATTAGTTTGAATCAGTGACACTTTCTCAACATCTCTCATTCTGATGCAGATGAATTGGAATCTGTCTTGTTTGACCTTTCACAGGGTCTGGAGATGCAGGCATCTCCCCAAAAGGATGTGGTCCATTTGTAGCAAGTGACGAACTCTCCAGCCTCACTTCAGCTCTCCCAGACAGAGATGGTGCACCCTATTCTTTGTTAGGGCCCCAGCACCAGGAGGATTTGGAGCCCATGAAGAAGAAGGTGAAAGAAGGTCAGAATCTTGCAGTTGCATGCACCCTTTGCCCTCTCATGAGCTCCTCGGAATCCCTCAGGCTGCTGACTGCTGGTGCTCTGTGCTGCGGTAGCTGTTGGTCTCAGTGGGCTGCACTTTACAGAAGCACGGAGACCGCACCACAGCACTGTCTCAGACTGATACCTGCAGCACCTTCTGTTTTCTGAATGAAAATTTGGGCATTTTCTTTCTGGTTTGCATAATCCAGATAGAACTATGTTCCCTATGAGGCTATGCTCTGAATTGCAGAATTGATACTAGAGCCCTCTGTCGTGGGATGTGACAGTAATTTCTAAAAACATGTTATGTTTAAGCCAGATGTGGTGGTTTACACCTGTAACCCCAGCACTCAGGAGGCTGAAGCAGAAAGATTGCCTCAAGTTCAAGGCCAGCCTGAACTTCATAGAGAAAACCAGTTTCAAAAATAAATAATATGTTTAAGTGATAGTTTGAACATTCACATTAAAGATGATTTAGAGAAGAAAAATGTAGAGAAGCCAAAGTTTAAAAGATTATTAAAAGTATTTGGGAATGTGGTGCTGCAATGACAGCAGGCCCAGGCACCATAGCCCATGAGCAGTACAAGGGGCAGGATTGAGGTAGGAGGTCCTCGGGGAGGAAGCTGGACCCTCTGAACACTGGTGGGAAACAGCAGATCTGCCTGAGGGTGTGGAGAGAATCAGCAACAGTTACATAGGAAAATATAAGCAGGTATAAAATAAAGCAACTCTACCTCTAGCAAAAATGAAAATTTGTATAAGGCACAAAACTTAATTTTAGTAATTTACTTGGCTCAGCAGTGAATACTGGACATGAACATAATGATGTCGTACAATGTAATTAACCAATAGTTGTGTTTAATAATATTGTGAAGGGGGCCTCGGATCAGAACACTTCACTACATTAATAGGTGACAAGAGGTGATGTCTAACATTGATAACTGGGGATGAGGGGATAGCTTGGTGGTAGATGTCTTTTTTGCCTACCATGTGCAAGGAAGGCTCTGGGATTGATCCTTAGCATAGGAAAAAATAAAATAAACTGCTAAGTCAGATGTATCAATATCACACACATATGGAGGTAAATACCAGAAGAGATAGGGAAAAGACACCAAAGTAATTTGCTCAGAAGAGGAAAATCTAGGTGAGGAAAGACTGGGTAGAGAATGGCTGCATTTGTTTTCCATGAGGTGTGATCTAAAAATATATTAAGTGTTTAAATTTTTTTTTTTTTTTGGTATCGGGGATCGAACTCGGGTCCTTGTGCTTGCAAGGCAGGTGGCGGAACCACTGAGCTAAATCCCCAGCCTTCGTTTAAATTTTTTAAAATGTATTATCGTAAAAGACATGTTGCCATTTATCACCTCAAAATACTCCCCTTCGCTTCAAACACACTTAACCATTTTTCTTCCCACTTTCTAAAGCAGCTCTGGTAGACCTCTTTCCTGAGTGTCTTTTTTTTTGCTGGGGGTGGGGGGGGGTACCTGAGATCAAACTCAGGACCTTCCGCTTCCAAGGCAGGCAGCGGCACCACTGAGCTAAATCCCCGGCCCCCCTGAGTATCCTTATTTGCACTGTTGTGGCTGCCTCAATGTCTGAATTGATTCCAAATACCTTTCCACAATCATTTATTTGACTTTGGAGAACAGCCACAAGTTGTATGGAGCTAGATCTAATGACTAAGGAGGATGAGAACACATCACCATGTTTTTATGAGGCTGCTTTTCTGTAGGATAGCACTCAGAAGCAGCATTCACCATATTTTTTATCATGTTGTGTAAAGACAGGAACTGATTCAGAAAGTTGCACAAGAGAGCCAGGCATAGTGGTACATGCCTGTAATCCCAGCACTTGAGAGGCTGAGGCAGTAGAGTTGCCAAGAGTTCGAGGCCAGCCTGGGCTACAAAGGGCGACTGACTCAAAAAAAAAAAAAAGGGCCGGGGATTTAGCTTAGTGCTTCCGCCGCCTGCCTCACAAGCGCAAGGTCCTGAGTTCAATCCCTGGTAACGACAACAAAAAAATGAGTTGGGCTGGAGCCCAGTAGCAGAGTACTTACCTCATATGCAAGGCCCTGGATTTAATTCCCAGCACTCCCCACAACAAACAAAAATAAATACATTTGATCTTTGATGACAAACACTTGTGTAAATAGCAAATAAAAACACATTCTAACACCTGCCTTTCAAGCGTAAGGTCCTGAGTTCAATCCCTGGTACCAAAAGAAAAAAACACACACCAGGAATCCAGGTATGATGGCACACACCTATAATTCCACCCCTCTGGGAAGCTGAGGCAGGAAGATCATAAATTCAAGCTCGGCTTGGATAATTTAGCAACTTACCAAGACCTTGTCTGAAAATAAAAAGGGCTGGGAATATAGCTTATATGAAGCCCTGGGTTCAATCCCCAATATCCCATAAAAACAGGAGAAAAAAACATTTTAAAGCTTCTGGTGCCAGGTGTGGTGGCACACACCTATAATCCCAGCACTTGGGTGGCTGAAATAGGAGGATCCCTGCAAGTTCAAGGCCAGCCTGGGCTACATAGCAAAACTCAAAAAATTAAAAAAAAAAAAAAAAAGGGTTCTGGTGTTATGTTAGAATCTTCGCTTTCTGACATATTTCTGTGTGTATAGAAGTTATGTTTGTTGTCTGTTTAAAATGTCATTTACATAATTTTTTTAGCAACTGGCCTTTATGATCCTTCTATTCAGGCATGTTGGTGCACTCTTTGTCATCTCAGCACTTGGGAGGCTGAAGCAGGAGAATCTCAAGTTTGAGGCCATCCCAGGGTACATAGCAAGTTTAAACAAAAATCCTTCTGCTTTATCCTCCCAACCATGCCAAGTAGCTGGGACTGTATGTGTTTGGCACTGTGCCTGGTTTGGTATATCACTATTCTAAAACAGAACTTAGACATACCAGAATATAAGATTTATTTGGGGGTTTCTCTTTTTTTTTGGTTCCAGGGATCGAACTCAGGACCTTACACTTGCCATGCACAGCGTCACTGAGCTACATCCCCAGCCCTTGGGGCTTTCTTAAAATATAGCCTGTATAAATGCAGACCCATGGTGAGGACTGTATGTCTTCTGCTGCTGGCAGACAGTGCACAGGTTGAGGTGCTTGTTAAACAGAAAGGCTACACATTGATGTCCTCCCTGGCTGCGGCAGTCAGAACTCATCCCTTTCTCTTGCAGATGGGGAGCTGGATCCAAACCTGCCATCGGTGGTCACAGACCAGTGTAGAAGTGCCCAGGCCACCCATGAGGACACAAGAGCTGTCACCATGAAGCCAGACAAGATGGAAGAGACTCTCACATGCATCATCTGCCAGGACCTGCTTCATGACTGTGTGAGGTACACTGCCTCCCACTCCAGACCACCTCCCAGGGAGGCCTGAGTCTGTGTAACCCTTGAGCCGTGGGAGGAGAGGAGGGGTGAGTGAAGCCAGCCTTTGGTCCTCACTGCCCCAGGACTATGGAGCTTGCCGTTTTCATTTTACTCACATGGCCAAGGAGAAACTCTGGGGCCTGGAGACCAAGGCTGCAGAACCCTCAAGAATCTTGGCAGCCTTGGTTTTGACTGACATGAGTCATGGGTAACCCACAAACCTGGCCACAGCCTTGCAGACAGATTGAGCAAACTATACCACACCTTAAATATTCCCTGGTTAACAAAACAATATTTGTCATAGAATGAATGTCCCAGATGTAGCTTCAGAAGACCCTTCTTGCCTTTTTTGGAGGGGGATGGGGTACTGGGGATCGAACTTGGGTCCTTGCGCTTGCACAGCAGGCGGCAAAACTACTGAGCTAAATCCCCGGCCCTAGGCTCTAGCTTTTTATGAACCAAGACTGAGCTGAGGTGTTTTAGGTTGAATGGTGCAGAGACCCATATTTTGCCATGGCTCGGCTCCAGCTTGTCCTTATGGTGGAGGGCCTGCTGAAGATCTGTTCCCAGGTCCCAGGCATGTCCTAGGAGGCCGTGCCTGGAGAGTTGTCCTTCTTGTTCCTTCAGTTTGCAGCCTTGCATGCACACGTTCTGTGCAGCCTGCTACTCTGGTTGGATGGAGCGCTCATCCCTGTGCCCCACATGCCGGTGTCCAGTGGAGAGAATCTGTAAAAACCACATCCTCAACAACCTTGTGGAAGCATACCTCATCCAGCACCCAGGCAAGTGGGTTGGCCACCGAATCCTTTCCTTCTTCAGGGGCTGGGGTGTGAGTGAAGCTCTCAGCAGCCTAGCTTGTATCTCCCTGGTCATTTTCCACTCCCAACGAATGCTGTGTGTCCTTGGAATCTAGACAAGAGTCGCAGTGAAGATGATGTGCGAAGTATGGATGCCAGGAATAAAATCACTCAAGACATGCTGCAGCCCAAAGTTAGGAGGTCTTTCTCTGATGAGGAAGGGAGTTCAGATGACCTGCTGGTGCTGTCAGATGTTGACAGCGAATCCTCAGACATAAGGTAAATTCTGTGCTGGGTCAGTGTGGGATATGGGAGCTAGAAGTGTGGTCTGTATCGTTATTAAAGTTAGCTGTGGGTGGGCAGCTGGGGGCTTAGCCATGTTCCTTAATGGTTTCTGCTTGTTTTCTGGCAATGGAGCATGGCCAAGACCTGATGTTCTCTGGAGTAGCCACAGTGGGTATTGAACCCTCCTCCAACCACCAGTTACTCAAACTCCACATTGTGGGCCTTGATTAACTGCTGTGTCAGAGGGTCATGATTGTGTTATTTTTTTCCCATGCAAGTACATTTATTTCTTGTGGTTTAGTGACCATAAAGTACTCCACACCATAAATGGCAGTGTTAACATTTACAGAGCAGCATCTCAGAAAAGGCACAGTCCCCTGGCTAAGAGGACACACCACTGCAAGACATTGTTTTATCTGCTGACAAGCTGATGTTTTTTAAATCTGAAGTCCAGGATTTGCATTTTGGGCCAAGGGCATGATATTTAGAAAGATACTTAAAAAAACTCAAACTTTTAATATTTTTATTATTTTTTATGGAATTTAGTGGTGATGATCAAGAAAAGCAAGAAAGCCAAGAATCACTTTAGTGACAATGTTTTTTCTTCTTTAATTAAAAAAAAATTTTCTTTGCAGTGCTGGTGATGGAACCTGGGGCCTTGCACATGCTAGGCAAGCCTCTGCCACTGAGCCACACCCCCAGCCTCAGTGTTAACAGTTTATTATATCCATCAATCATTCATACAGGTATCCATATTGTGCATTTCTTTTTTTTTTTGAGACAGGGTTTCACTATGTAGCCCAGTCTGGCCTTGAACTTGCAGTGATACTCCTGGCTCAGCCTCCCTAGTGCCGGGATTACAGGCATGTGCCGCCATGCCCAGCTCATTTGCATGTTTTTTAATAAAATAAAATGTAATATACTAGTAAGTATTTCTTTGTTTTTGGTACTGGGGATCAAACTCAGGACCTTGGACTTTCCAGCCAGGCGCAGTGCCACTGAGCTAAATCCCTGCCCCTTGGTATTAAGTATTATTAAAGAGATGGATTGTATTGCACTCAGAATGTGGAGATTTTCCAACATTTTGTGTTTCAAAACAGTGCTGTGGCACATGTCCTTATGTTTAAATTTATGCACATGACCGGCAGTTTGAGTAAGAGAAATATATAGACATAAAATAGTTGAGTTAAAAGAGTGACTGGGAATTACACCTTGCTGGACTTTGGTATGTGAGTTATCCAGTTGCCCATCAGAAGGCTCACACTGACACCGTTACTAGGAACACACAGCAGTTCTCTTTGGCAGTTCAGTAGGAGGAAAAGAAGGCTTTTTTTCATTTATCTTTCTCCTTAGAAATGGAATTGTTTGTTCCTTTCACTGTGATCTCATTTTATTTGGTCAGATCTTACCTTTTCTCCCATTTTTTCTGGCCATTGGTTTGAGCTTAGAAAGGCAGATTCTGATAGATGAGAGTCATGTGTACTTTTCCTGTGGATTCTCTTTTTTTTTTTTTTTTTTTTGGTTCTGGGGATTGAACTCGGGTCCTTGGGCTTGCAAGGCAGGCACCGGAACCACTAAGCTAAATCCCCAGCTCTTGTGGATTCTGTTTTTACAGACTTTTTCCTAGTAGTTTCTGAAGTAGATGTGAAGTGCAGTGGTGACAAATGACTTAGGGCAGTGAGGGACCATGCAGATGAGCACTATGGGCTCTTGCTGGCCCTGGCAATTGTGTGTTGTGCTCTGGTTTTGATAAGGGGAGGACATGCATGTACTGGGTAAAGCAGCAGTGCCTTGATGTGGGTTTTATCTCAGCCTCAGAGCTGGGAGCCCATTCCTGGTGAGCAGGGAGTGAGGCTCCAGGAGTTGGGTGGAACGAGAAATAGATCAGCCAGCATGTGGTGGCTGTGGTCCTCAACCTCAAGCTGCTGTTGCAGTGCCCTCACCAACAGAGGGACTGAGCCAAGAGGAAGGACCTCTTCCTCTCCATATGCCGGGTGTCGGTGTGACTGAGGCAGGCTAGAACTGAGCCCCAGCAAGGGGAAACTGCTATAAAGCAGCCTGTGATGCTGCTGCCCAAGCTGGGATTGGTGACTGGCCTGCTTCCATGTGGCCCCAGCTCTCCCCATGCTCTTCCTGCAGCCAGCCATACATTGTGTGCAGACAGTGTCCGGAGTACAGAAGACAAGTGATGCAGCCCCTTTCCTGCCCAGCATCAGACAGCGTACTGGGGGCCCCACAGACCCTTGGGCGGGATGCACCATCAACCTCCACCAGCTTCACCTCAGGTAAGAGGCACCACAGGCTTATTCTTTGTGTTGCATCTTTGCCGGGGCTCAGATTGTTCTGGTTTCCTGCACTGTGCATTGCCTTTCCACCCCAACCCACACTTCCTTTGCCTCCATGGCCCCACTACCTCTTGCTACAATCAGTGTTGGTAAGAAATCAGATAACTTTTGCTATTCTAGGTTTCTTCTGCTTCCAAATGAATTTTTGGATTGTTTTCTCTAGTTCTGTGAAGTATATTGTTGGAATTTCAATCAGCATTGCATTAAATCTATGTAGTAGTTTTGGAAGTATGGCCATTTTCACTATATTGGTTCTTCCTACCCAGGAACAAGGGATATCTTTCCATTTTCTTATATCCTCTTCGATCTCCATTTTCAGGGTGCTGTAGTTTTCAGTGTAGAGGTCTTTTGCTTCCTTTGTTAGGCTGATTCCTAGATATTTCATTTTTTTGGATGCTATTGTAAAAGGAATTATTTCCTGAATTTCTCTCTCAGTGGGTCTGCTTTTTACATATAAGGAGGCTATTGTTTTTTGAGTGTTGACCTTATATCCAGCTACTCTACTGAATCTGTCAATTAGGTCTAGAAGACTTTTGACTACAGGTCCCATTTTACCCAGCTATTCCCCTACTGGGAATCTTCCCCAGAGAATTAAAAGAATCGTACCACAGCGATATATGTGCACCTATGTTTATAGTGGCATAGTTTGTAATAGCTAAAGCTTGGAAACAGCCCAAGTGCCCATCGATTGGAAACTGGATAAAGAAGATCTGTTTTTTTTATAAAATGGAGTACTACTCAGCCATAAAGAATGAGAAACTAGAGACATTTATAGCTAAATGGATGCACGTTGAGGCCATGCTCTTAAGTGAAATAAATAGGACACGTGTAAATACCGAATAGTTTCTCTACTCTGAGAAATTGAAAGTGTAAATAAGGATGAAAATGATTAAAATGAATAACTGATAATGTGAAATAGGAAAAGGTCCAAAGGGGTAGGGGTGATGGGAGGGGAAGGGGAAAGGAAAAATTATGAGAAAAGAAAAAAAAATAGAAACAAAGTCTGTGTAAATAGGGAAGGGTGGAGGGGGTGAAGGGCGCACAGGGAATGGGAGAAAAAATAAGAACCAAGATATATCATGTTCTGGTACAAACACCCAATGATAAATGTAAAGGTATTTTATACCTAATATGTACCAATAAATATATATATATATAAATTTTAAAAAAAGAAATCAGATAAATAATCATTAATGGGTCTTCCCTGCTGGCCATGTCTGAGAACTAACTGTTCTGATTCGAACACATAGACTCACCCCAGTCTACTGCTATGGAGCAGTTGATGTCCCCCAGTGGAGTCTGCCAAAACCAAACTGCTGATTGCATATCTGTCCCTCATATAAGAGACTGGCTGTGCCCAGCAGTGGCTGCCAAGATGCCAGAATCTGTCACAGTCTCCATGTAATTATGTGTTTTCTGGCCAGTGGGTCTCCAGATGCTACCAAGAAAAACAAGGGAGGGCCTGAGTGTGGCTCAGCTGTAGAGCCTATGCTGTGCAAAGCCTTGGGTTTTATCCCCAGCACCAAAAAGAAAGAGAAGAGAGCTGTTCAGGGGTATGTGGCATTGTAGCTCTTGTCTTGTCCTTTCTGCCATTCTGTGTTCCTTGCATAATGGAAAGATGACCCAATGGGCTCTGGCCTCTTGGCCATGGTTGGTCAGGAAGCCACCCCAGGATTGGCCTCCAGGATACCTTCTTGACCACCCACTGGGACACTGCTGCAGTTTTCCAGGTGGTCTCTGGAATCTGTGGGTGGGAGACAAGCAAGGCAGTGCTTGGCCATAGGCATTGGAGCTCAGCCACGGCCTGGGTTTGACTTTGCCATTCAGAGCTCCTTATTCTGCATAATGGGGACTCATCAGTGTCTCCTTTTGGAGCATCAGATTACTAATTGGGAATGCAGATCATGCCTAGAGAGAGCCTGAGTCCCCATAGGTGCTCAGGGACCCTCAGCAGGGTACTGTGGTGGTCACCATGGTCACCTCCCTGTGTCTCGTGTGTGGATGGTGGATGTCAAGGAAACTTGCTCTGTGGATGTTCCATGTGCCAGATCAGCCTTGCCTACCATGCCTGTCCTTTGTTTATTGGAAGGATATAGTTGTTCTTTTGCCTCAGCAGAGATTAAATATACAATTTGTTTTATTGTTTTATAATATGTATTCTATGGGCCTGTCCTTCCTTTGTAGGAAAGAGTAGAAAATCTTTGACTAATCTTAGAAATCTTGTCACAAGCACTGAACCAAAGGATAATTTTTGGTTCTTTTTATTTTTTGCAGTCCTAAGGGACTAAGCCTACATGTGCTAGGCAAGAAGCACTTAGCACTGAGCTATATCTCTATCCCCCAGTGTTTGGTTACTTTCCATCTTGTGAACTCTCTGTTTAAATGGCAGAATATACTTTGCCTGTTTAGGAACCAGTCTGGATCCTCTCTAGGCCTTGTCTGTACCAACTGCCTCCCTGCATGTAAATCTCTTATCTGCTGCCTTTCCACCTGGCATTGCACCGCTCCGGCCTGAATATGGGTATCTTCAACAGCCCAGGACTACGAGTGCCCTGTGCAAGGAAGCCACGCCATCTGCACCTGCTGCTTCCAGCCCATGCCTGACCGGAGAGCTGAGCGCGAGCAGGATCCCCACGTCCCACCCCAGCAGTGTAAGTGTGCTGTCTGATGATGCTGTGTCCTCCAGGGCTTGGTGTCAGGTGGCTTTCAGCTTTGTGAGTGCCATGCAGCAGAGACACTCTGCTTTCTTCAATTTGAGTAATCAGTTGGTCCCACAGGGTAAGTTGAGCTCTTGGTCTTTTCCACCAGTGATAATGCCGCCCCAAATGGAACCATTCTCTGTGGGTGTTGGTGGCTCTCTGGGATCTGAATCCATATCCATCTACACATCAGTCCTCAACTGTGTACAGTGTGTCCCTCATAAATCTAGGAGAGGAGACAGGATGTCTTTAATCTACAGTTCTTACCATTGAAACAGAGCTCTGTCCACAGGTGCAGTTTGTCTGCAGCCCTTCTGCCACCTGTACTGGGGCTGTACCCGGACTGGCTGCTCCGGCTGCCTCGCCCCATTCTGTGGTAATTGTGCCTTTTCTTCTCCGAGTTGCTTTGACCTTTGTATGTTCTTTTGTGAACTTCGGGGCAGGGCAGGTGATGATGCTGTCTGTGACCTGCTGTGAGAAATGAGAAGGTCACTCTGAGTCACCCTGTAACTACAAGCCTTTTCCTGTTGGACTGCAGAGGTTTGCCATTGGAGCATCAAGTTCATGTTAGCTCAGTCAAGCAAATATAGAACAGTTAGGGGAAAAATGCTAGGTTCCAGTGTAGAAAAATTTACTTAAGCGCTTAAAAACACTGCTGCAAGTACAGTCTTGCTGTGGGATTCAGATTTTTGACACCAGACCAGGTACTGATGATACCTGGATATCTTATTATTTTAATGAGTGTGAGAGATGAAATCATTTTTACTAGTTCTCTATTTTAAATTGTGTTTTATTGTGGAAGTTTTTATTCTCTCCACAATCTATATAATGGAAAAAAGTTTGGTTATCCTGTCTGGTAAACAATATTTTGATATGATACAATATCATCATTATAAAACAGATAACATTGCTTCCTTCCTCTGGCAGAGCTCAACCTGGGGGACAAGTGTCTGGATGGAGTGCTGAACAACAACAACTACGAGTCAGACATCCTGAAGGTATCACTCCAGACTCACCTGGGTGAGGTGGAAACTAGGAGGCCTCAAAGGACTTCAGCTGCTGCGATAGGACTCTGTACTTTCCTTTGTGCATAGTGCAGCTGGTCCTCTGCTTTCCACAGTACAGTGATGGGGAGCCTTTTAGAGCTCTTAATGATACAAACAGCCCGCTGCGGCACATGTGCCATAGGTTCACCACCGCTGCATTAGTGTATCTCTGTTTTTCTGCATATTCCAAAAATAAGTATTTCCATCATGTCATGAATCCATAGGAATTAGTTCCTGCAGCTCATAGAGAGTGTTTCTTAGAAGAGCTGATCTTTCTTTTTCTTTTCTGACCATTTTCCTTCACATATTTAAGGAAGCTCAATTAAGGGTTCAGCCCTTAGAATCTTAATTTGCTCAATGTGCTCCTCAGCCTCTGGCTGAGAACCTTGCTTCCCTCCTGTTCATGTCCAGTGCTCCTGAAAGCCCACAGCAGCGGGGGCCCTTGGGTGCCTTGGACGCAGCAACAAGCATGCCCTGCTCAGAAGCACCACACCTGCTTTTGTTCCACCAGGCAGTTTTGTAGGTTTGCACAGAAGGACCTCATAGCCACATGTTCCTAAGGGCTGGGAGCGCAGATGCCAGGTCCTCAGCCTTTCTTGTCTTGGAACTGTGAGGCTCCAAATAAGGCCTGGCTTCTCCGTTGCTCCTGTGCTGTGAATGCTTTTGGAGGAGTTTTGAGAGATGGCACAGGGTCAAAGGTCAGCTCACCTTGTTGAGACACAGAAGAAGCTCGGGAGCCAGGGGGGACCCTGACCCCAGAGCTCAGCTGTGGCCCAGTGAAGATGCTGCCTGTGGCTGGCTGTGCTCTGCTTTTAGCCACCCTCAGGGACCTTTCCTGAAGTTTTTCCCCCTTTTGTCATTTTAGTGTTTCTCCCTCTTGTCTGGCATTTTCTTAGTGCCTTTTTTTCCCCCATCACAGAATTACCTGGTAACCAGGAGTCTGACATGGAAAAACATGTTGTCAGAAAGTCTCATGGCTCTGCAGCGGGGAGTGTTTTTACTGTCTGGTAAGGTGCCTTCGCTTGCCTTGCTCTTGCTCTTGCTAGAGTGGACATGTAGGGAAGAGGGAAAGGGGACATTACTAGAACCTCTGCAGTGAGTCCTGGTCTCCTGCTAGCCACGGCAGCACAAGGTGAATTACAGGAAAGGTAGAAAAATGAGACTGAGAAGAAGCTGAGCTTTGGGTCTGATCAGTGCTCCTCTGGGCGCCAAAGACTGAAGCCCCCAGCTTACTGTACCTCGGGGGAAACAAATGCAACAAATGACTTGCAGAGAGTTCAGTACATCCTGTGTAAATAAGATGTAGCAATCCAAGAACAAGGAGGAACTGAGTAGATGTTTGTTCCTCCCAGGATGTTTTCAGCTCCCAGGGTGTTTTTTGTCCTGGAGAATCACAGACAGCATCACGGGATCATTGAGGTCTCAGCTGGGACCGGAGGCCAAAATGCAATTATGTCTCGGAATTCCATAGCTGGGCTGTAGGCAGGAGTACTAGGCTAACCAAATGATTTTTCCCTAAAATTATGTAGCATTGCTCGTGACATGGACATGAGTTTCTAAGGCAGCCTTTGTCTCCTGCAACCCCAGCAGGCCATATCTGGGCAGTGTTACCTGTCTGCTTTCCTGCATTTATGACCTTGACCTCCACCCACCCCAGCAGAGAAAGAAAGGTCTTGATACTTTGGGTTTAACCTGTGTGATATATTCTAGCCCCTTCCCTCCCTACAGGGAGAGTGGAGGTGCAGCATTTGGAGGTTCCACTCTCCTCCACACTGAGGCCCGGGCTGGTTATCCCCAGACCCTCGTCTGTTGCTGGGTGTGCTCATCACACAGTGGAGCCGGCTCCCTGTCATAGGGCAGCACAGGTGCCTTGGCTGTGGTCTTTGTCACTCAGCCCGGCTATAGAAATATTAACAAGCAGTTCTTTCCTAAGATAAATAGTATGATAAAAAGACTCAAGAGCTCTGCTTAGGCCGGGCACGGTGGCTCACACCTGTGGTTCCAGCACTCAGGAGGCTGAGGCAGGAAGATCACCACAGGTTCAAGACCATCCTATGCTCCATTGTGAGTTCAAGACCAGCCTGCAATCAGACTGCCCCCCCCCACCAAAAAAAAAAAGAGTTCTGCTTAAAACGCCGTGAGCTGTTTTTGTCTTGTGGACATACTCCAGTGAGCATCTCACCTGTGGCTGCCACCTCTGTCATGTGCTTTAAACTTTCACTTTTTAATGGTTTCGTATTTGTGTAAGAATGATAATAGCTCACAAAGAATATGAGTGATCTAGGAAGTACAAAGGTTAAAGTAAAAGCCATTGGAGACCCCACCACTCAAAACACAGGCAAGTGGGCTGGGGGAAGCCAGTGGTGGACCACTTGCCTGGCATGTGTGAAGCCTTGGGTTGGATCCCCAGCACTTAAAAGCAGAGAGACGCTCAGGAATGGTGTCTTTGTAACCCTCTCTCCAGCCCTTCCCAGCACCTGTGCCTGTTTGTGGATAACTTCACCGATCCCACTGTACTATATGTGTTCTTTGTACCTAATTTCCACTCAGCAATGTGTCATGTGCCTGTTTCTCCCAAGAAAGGTCTATACACCTTGATTTCTGGGCCTTTTTTTTTTTTGAGCACCAAGTTTCAAACCCAGGGCCTTGTGTGTGCTAAGGAGGTGGGTTATCACTGAGCTACATCTTTATTATGTAGTATTCTAATATCATAGTTTGCTTCTAATTCATTAATAAAGGACATATAAATTATTTCCATTTTTCCACTATTTTAAATGATACCACAATTGTTGAGTATATGATATTATACACTTAAGAAATTGTCACCTTAAGCCAGCTATGGTGGTATAAACCTATGATTCCAGTACTCTGGGAGGCTGAGCAGAAGGATCGAAGTTGGAGCACTGCCTCACCCTGACAATTTAGCCAGACCCTGTCTCAAAAAATTAAAGGGCTGGCCCGGTGGTGCCACTGCCTGCCTCGCAAGCACAAAGTCCTGAGTTCCATCCCCAGTACCAATACATACATACATACATACATACATACATACATACATACATAAAAGGGCTGAGGATGTAGCTCAGTGTAAAGCCCTTGGTCAATCCCCAGTACCAATGCATACATACATACATACATACATACATGGCCAACCAACTAACCTTTTACCTACTCACCTGCCTACCTATCTGGAAGATACAAGGTATATATGAAGCGTAAGTGAACTTCCTGTGTAGAGTTGGGTTCTATCCCTAAAGCATCTCATTATGTAGATTTTCCAAAATAAAAAAGTCTGAAACACCTCTGATCCCAAGCATTTCAGATAAGGAATATTCAAGCTATATTAATGAGCAGTTGAGAAAATAATATCCGTTCCAATTTTCTCTTTAGTACTTTTGAGAATTTTTGTTTGTTTGTTTGTTTTTTGGTACCAGGGATCGAACTCGGGTCCTTGTGCTTGCAAGGCAGGCAGTGGAACCACTGAGCTAAATCACCGGCCCTGTTTTGTTTTTTGAGACAGGGTCCTACTACGTAGATGAGACAAGCCTTGAACTCACTATGTTGCCCAGGCTGGCCTCAAACTGGCACCAATTCTCCTGCCTCAGCCTCCTAAGTGGTGTGATTATAACCCATACAGCACCACGTTCAGCTCTTTCTGGATTGTTTTAATATTTAAATTTTCCTATGTGTGTGGAATTGTTCTGTATGAAAGTGAACTGCTTTCAAGATGGTTTGGCTGTTGTTTTCCAAATGTCACGTTCACTGTTTCTATCTCACATACAGATTGATGTGTTAGTTTCTGTTGGTTTGAGCGCAGTGCCTTCAGCTGTCTAGAACGTGACACTGTGCAGTCACTGGCCAGGCCCACATGAGATGTGTTCTCTGCAGATTACAGGGTGACTGGGGACACAGTGCTGTGCTACTGCTGTGGCCTGCGCAGCTTCCGCGAGCTGAGCTATCAGTACCGGCGGAACATTCCCGCTTCTGAATTGCCGGGTGAGCAGACCCACCAGCTGCACTTTCATCTGCTTGGCTCTCTCTGTCCCCTTCTTTTTGGTTCTTGTGGTTTTTCCCATGCTGGGGCCGGAACCTAGGGCTTCCTTAGGCAAGCACTCTACTCTGAGCTACATCTCCAGCCCTCTGCCTGTCGTCTAGCAGATGGTCATTATCAGCCTTTGCGCTGTGTCCTGAGCAGCGGTCTGCACCAGCCAGGGAGAAGACAGGCGCACAGGCTGCAGGAGGCCGCTTTGCCTCGAGGACTGGCTGTGACACTGCCAGTCATGGCAGGTGGGGTTCCAAAGCAGAGGTCTGTGAAGACATCAGTAGACTGAAGGAATACTTTCATCTCCTCAATTTGGTTTTCAGTTAGCATATTTTGTCCTTTCTTGAAATCTTGGCAGTCTAAGGAAACTAGTCCCAAAGAGGGACAGGCCGCTTTTGCATTCACGGTTCTTTGCTCATGTCTCTCACTTAGTTCGGCTAGTTGGGCGGGTGTGTGTGACATCTCTAATGTAGATCTGTACTCTCTTCTCTTCTAGCGGCTGTGACATCCCGTCCTGACTGCTACTGGGGCCGTAACTGCCGCACGCAGGTGAAGGCCCACCATGCGATGTGAGTGGCAGGAGTTACCTGTCTGCTGAAAAGCACAGACTTGTGGCTGGAGATGGAGTGCAGTGGCAGAGTGCGTGCTTAGTATGCGCAAGGCCCTGGGATCCATGTGAAGGACCACCAAAAATTTGTATATATCCACACACACGTAAACACATAGATATACATATATAGACACATGTATATAGTCTATATATGCTTAGTCGTTATGTACCTGTAAAGTCAAAATAGCTGCTCCTCTTTTGTTACTTCATTTCCTAAAATGTTTCTATGCACATGCTCGCCTCTTGTCTTCCACCTCTTGTCTTCATGGCTAAAATCATTTTACCCCTAGTCAGACAGTTCCTGGAGCTCACCCAGCTGTTGGGCCTTAGCACTTCCTGGGTCAATGGCTGTGGCCCATCCCAGACCACAGGCCCACTGGCACAACTGTGGGACAGCTGGATTTTTCTCCCATTATTATGAGTGGGCATTTGCAGTTACTGTAGCTTGATCACTCCACCTGTGGCCTCTAAAGTGTGGTCTTTAAATTTAAAGAATATTCATAGCAACACCTGCATTGCCCTGTTAGACCAGACCTGAGGAGTAATCTCTCTTCCCTCATTTTTAAAACAATTGAGATGACCACTATCTGTTCCATGGCCTATATATAGTCCCCAAGCAGGCATTTTTTGTTCAAATTAAAGTAATTGAGCCAGTGTGCTGAGTACAAGAGACATGGGGACTCAGGTAAGGTGACATCTTCCAAGGAATAGTTTTGTGGGATAAAAACCTTGCAACAAACCAGGTGTGGTGTGGAAACCTGTAATCCCAGCAATTGGGAGGCTGAAGTACAAGGATCATTGTGAGTTTGAGGCCAGCTGGGGCTACACAGTGAGACCCAGTCTCAGAAAACAAAAAATTTGCACTGTCTTTGAGGATAACCAGCATGTGAAAGAGACAGTGTTATTTTCAGAAAAGAGATTTCACTAGTAACCAACTTTTTAAATAAAAGTAGAATGTGGATATAAAGGTACAACCCATCTTCCTCTGTCAAGGGCCTTGTCCCTGCCCATGCTTAGTGAGGGTGTCACCTACCAGGTGACATGTAGGTCCTCAGACAAACCCTAAGGAGGTACAACTCTTGTTCTCTTTTCTAAGAAAATTACCTAGGTGTTTTTACTTCTATTTTAAATTTTAAAATGGGAAAAACAAGGCTACCTTTGGGACTTCATTTCTTTGATGTTATTAAAAATACACTAAGCTGCTGTGAGTCCATGCACACAGGTGCACACACACAATTTTTACGTGGCTCTTCCAGGAAGCAGTTTTAAATCTCATGTATTTAAATACTTCTGTGATGCTCTCTTGTGTAATTTGCCTGTTTTCTCCCCACAGGAAATTTAATCATATCTGTGAGCAGACAAGGTTCAAGAACTGAACATCAGGGCGACAACACATAGCACCGCGCCTCGGAGAGGGCACTGGTGTGTTGGAAACTGAGTGCAGACGCTCTTAAGGGCGCTCACTGTCCCCAGCATTGCTGGCTGGGCTCTGGGCAGGGGCTGTGGGGGACATTTCCTGCTGTGGAGCTTTACCCTGAGTGAGATGCCCAGGCCGCCTGCAGGCTGAGGTGGCAGCGCCAACCTCCTGCTGAGCACGGGTGGCGGAGCCCACATGCAGGCCTCCAGCCAGACTCACAGTTGTACCCACTCTCCACAAGTGGTGACAGTGCAGGTTTGCTCTTTGTGTCCTTTTTCCATAATTGTGGCTAAAATGAAGATCTCTTGAGGAAAAATTTCATGGGAGAAAGGGAAAAGTGTGTCAGAAGTGCTCTGCTAGGGAAAAGGAGCATAAGTTTACAGCATACAGGATGTGCAGAATACTCCGCTGTCAGTACAACCACAGCCTTTTATATATATTTTATTTTAATAGGTTTGGTGCTTATCTTCTAATAAGATTTAAAGATCACAATCTGTAGCACAAATGATATAATTTATAATTTACAAATTGACTAAATTGGGGGATAGTATATTTGAAAGGTTTCTGTTTGTTAAGAAAGTGATCCAGGGTCCCAGACTGCTAACCTGGACAAAGGTGTCAAGTTAGCGGCTCCTTGTTGTGCGTGAGTTGGGTCACTGCCGTCCCCACATGGCTGGACACAGGCTGTCATGGAGCGGGGTGAGGCTGGCCCTGGGCCCCATCCAGGCCTGCAGAGTGGAGTGGGTGTAGGGCCTTCACTGCCTGACACCTCCCCTCCTACATTGGGTTTGCCATGCCATCTGGAATAATACTTGAAATTTTGTTGTTTTTTTTTTTAAAAGTTTTATTTTTTGTTGAAATCACCTGTTATGTTTGTTTGCAAGCTAGTAACTTTTTTGCTTCTTCTCAGGAATACAGGTTTCCATTGTTGTCTTGCTCTTGATACTCATTGAGAGGCAGCAGTCTATCCGTGGGAGGACAGCCCCTCTTTGGGTTCTAATAAATGAGCTGTTTTGTTTCTCTGCTGTCTGCATTGGGTCCATGTGTGGGGCTGACGTGCCCTCCTCCTCCTCTGTGCCACTGCTCCTCCTCCTGCCTGACCATGGAGGCTGCCAGCTCTGTAGCCCGGAGTGTGGGTGCCAGTGACAGTGGCACAGGGCCCTTCGCTCCACCAACCCTGGGAAGCCACAGCTCATTTGTTTAGGTCGGGTATCCATCCTCAGCCAGAAAGGCAGGGCTGCCATGTGTCTGTGCCTTTGAGAGACAGCTGGGCACTCACTCCCTCTCCTTGTCCTCTTCAGGGCCAGATCCATAGAGGACATAGCACCTTGTTGTGCCTGTGGTGGTAGAGGAACTGCACCTTCCCTTGGGCCTTGCTGGCTCTGTCCAAGAGACCCTTAAGGTGAGGCTATCACTCCCCAGGAGTGATCCACGCTGCAGGTGGGCAGGACTCATGAAGGGTTTTTAGGATATTCAGGACCTCAAGAACCTCTCACCCCACCCACAAAACCCAGCGCAGCCTCCCAGCAGTCCTGGCCCATGTGTTTCCATGTAGCTCTTGAGCCCAGCCCTTGGAGACTCAGAGCTCAGCCTGTGGCTGCTCACAGACTCTTCCTTGTGCTCCCTGGTGTGGTAAAAGCACCTCATCCTCCAGGTGCCCTGTCCATGCCAGTCATCCCCGCTCACCTCCCATCCTGCCCACTGGGAAGGTGGTTCAGGGTCTAGGGCAGTCAGGTCAACCCCAAGGAGGACTCATAGGGCCCAGGAAAATTGACTTAAACCAAGAATGAGGGAATTAGGCCAGCCCTCCCACCAAGGCCGTATGAAGGGCTGGTGGAAATAGGTTTAAATCCCCTTGGTTTCTGAGTGCTAACAGGTTGGTGTGACTAGGCCCAGATCTGAGAGGGCTGCAGTGGGCTTCTGGCAGCTGGGGGAACCCTGGTAACAGTCCAGCCCTTGCTGGCCTGGCCACCCAGGAGAGTGACGACCAAGGCTGGCCTTCATGTGGCCTGCAGCCAGGCTTTGTGAAGAGGCCCAGAACTTGTGCCACTAGGCCACAGGTTCACCAGGAGCATGGCAGTGGGAACCTAAATTCTCTGGGGCAAGGAAGCAGAAGGAGGGACTTACTGGATTTGGAAAGCCCAGAGTAGGTCGAATGTCACGTGTGACTCACATAGGCCCTGGGACTGTCCTTCCTCTGCCTTCTTCAGTGCAGGTCTGGTTTTAGCATGCATGGTAGTTATTCTCAGCACATACCTGCAGTTCCAGCACTTGTGAGGCTGAGGCAAGAAGCTCTCAACTTCAACCTCAAGCTAAGCACCTTAGGCCCTGTCTCAAAAAAGGGCTAGGGGTGTAGCTCTATACAAAGGCCCTGGGTTCAATACCCAGCACCAAAAGGGAAAAAAAAGTCCTCTCACTTTCCTGCTGTATTGAAAAGCCAGGTCTCACCTCCCTGAGAGCAGAGGCCCATGTGGAGGCTGGGCACTGGTCCCGCAGACCCTGTAGCTGGAGACCACTGCGGGCATGGCCCAGATGAGCTCTGTAAGGGCTGCCTTCTGAGAGGCGGTACCATTAAACATGGCCCTTTAAAAACATCATAGAAATTGGGCCGGGGATTTAGCTCAGTGGTTCCGCCGCCTGGCTCCAAGTGCAAGGTCCTGAGTTTGATCCTCGGTACCAAAAAAAAAAGTCACAGAAATTTAAAATTAAATATGTTAAAAACAAAAGTAATTCCTGTAATCCCAGCTACTTGAGAGGCTGAGCAGGAGAATGACAAGTTTGAGGCCAACCTGTTGCAACTTACTAAGACCCTGACTCAAAATAAAAAGGGCTGGGGGTGTAGCTCAGTGGTTGAGCACTTGCCTAGCGTGCTCCAGCCCTGGGTTCAATCCCCAGTACCTCAAAAGAGAAAGAAAGAAGCAGATAAATACTGGGACTAGCCACTTCCTAGTTACTGATCAGTTTACTGCCTCTGTGTCAGCTGAGCCGCCTCAGGGCTGTCAACCAGGTGCCTATGTAGGGGTGTTTTGTTTTCCTAACACCCCAGACTTCACTGGCAAAAGACAACTGTTTCCAGGGTGGAACACATGCCCACACCCACATGTACCACAACTTCCCAGCCTCTGCCATCTCAGGAAATAGCAAGCCTTCAGCAAGGCTGGAGTCAGAACCCGGTAGGGGCCCTGACCTCTCCTTCCCTCAGGGGCCCCTGTGGCGACGCGAACCAGCCCCACCTCTGTGGTCGCTGAAGCTGCTTCCCCTTGCCCCCTGTGTGTGGCGCAGCACCCAGGGATGTTCCCTCTCCACCTGCTGGCTTCACTCCTACTACTGCTCCAAATATTCCCTCCCCAGCTACCCCTCATACACGCTCAGCTCCAATCTACTTCTGCAGAGGAATTTGAGTGCTTGGCTCTCCTGAAACACCATTCTCAGTTACCTGTGTGATTTGTTTTCAAATTTTGCTTAGAGGTTGGCTCTAGTTGTCTCCCAACCACCCTCAAAATCCCATCTCTAAAATCACAGCGTCCCTCCCTACGCATCTCTGCCACCTCTGCCTCAGCTCATCAATTCCGGTCATGTATTTGCTGACTGGTTCCCCACTAGGAAGGAAGTTCCTTGAGAGTAGATTTTTAAAAATTTTATTGGTACATTTCAGGTATACAATATAATATTCATCATTGGAAATTTGTACCTTTACATAATTTGTCTTGGTTCTTATTTTTTTGAGAGCAGAGATTTAAAAAAATTTTTCAGTATGTTTGCATTACATAATGATTACATTCACCATGGGGAGTTGGTACACATCTTAATTCTTTTTACACCCCTTCCCATCTCTTCTTCCTCTATTTGCAAAAGGTCTACGATATCTCCCTGTTTTATCTATCTTTTATTTTGAAGAGCTAGGATTCCTTTTTGTACAGCATCTGGCAACCAGTAGGCCACAGAAAGTACAATCCCAAATGAGTGGGAGCACTTTAAAACCCTGCCCTTTGCCAGTCATCACTCTGTGATGGTCTCATCAACACTCACCCCTACTGCTGGAATTTAACAGGATATCTGGATTATGTCCACTTTGGGACTATTATGAATAATGCTGCTAGGAACAATTATGTGTATCATTGTCAGCATTGGGTGCTGCCACTATTTTTTTTTCCTATCCTGGGGATTGAACCCAGGGCCTCTCCCATGCTAGGCAAGTGCTCACCCTGAGCTACATCCCAGCCCCCAAGGTAGTTTTAATTTGCTTTTCTATCATAGCTAGTGACCTTGAAGCTCTTCTTACAAACTTATTTGCCATGCATTCTGGCTGTTTTTTGACTGTTGAGTTTTGACAGCTTATATGTTCTAGGTTATATTTGTTTATTAAATATATTCTTTGAAAATATTTTCTCACAGTCCATGGCTTGTCTTTTCTTAATGTGTGGTCTTGCTCAGAACCAAGAGTGTTTTGTTTGTTTGTTTGTTTGTCTGAGACAGTGGCTTGCTATGTAGTCCAGGCTGGTTTTGAACTCACTATGGAGTCCAGGCTGGCCTCGAACTCATGACAATCCTCCTGCCTCAGCCTCCCAAGTGCTGGGATGACAGGTGCGTGCCACCACACTTGGACAAGAGAGTTTAATTTTGATGGCATCCGGTTTATTCTTTTTTCCATGGGTTATGCTCTCCAAGTCATGTCCAAGAACTCTTCTCAAGCTCCAGGTCTTACATTTTTTTTGCTTCCTTAAAGTTTTGTCATACAGTTTGCACTTTAGTCTTGGATCATTTTGTATGTGTTCACTACATAATTTTTTTTATATGTATTGGGGATTGAACTCAAGACCTTGCACTTGCAGGCCAGGGATTTAGCTCAGTGGTTTCGCTGCCTGCTGCGTAAGCGCAAGGACATGAGTTCGATCCCCGGTACCAAAAAAACAACAAAAAAGACCTTGCCCTTGCGAGGCAGGCAGGAGCACCACTGAACTAAATCCCCAGCCCTTCATTACATAATAATTTAAGTAGAAAACTCCAAGGAATTAAAAAAGAAATCCAAAGTGAACAAAACAAACTTAGAATGAATAAGTGAACTCAGTAGGGTCTCCAGGGAACAAGATCAGCTTACTGGGTCGGTCCCATGTCTGGTTGAATAGCGAACATGTGGAAACTATGAAGTCAAAAGCACAAGCCATTTACAGTTACTCCAAAGAAAGTGAAATGCTTAGATGTGAAGTTGTTCCAAACAAGTACTGAATCTATACCTGAAAAATACAGCATGTTGGAAGGAATCAAAGGGGACCTAAACATGGGGGCTGGGCGGCCACTCCCCCCATGGGTCCACCAGAGGTCCAGTGCGGTCCCAGGAAGGATTCAGAGATGGGGACAATGCACCTGGGCTTGGGGTGTGGCATAGCCAACCCTACAGCGCACCTGCTGCATGCTCTGCAGCCTCCTCCTGTATCATCCAGGAGGTTATTTGGGGTTGAGACAGCCAGGCTGGCCTTGAACTTGCCATGTTGCTCACTCTGGTTTCAAACTTCAGATTCTCCCACCTCAGCCTACCAAATGCTGAAATTTCAGGGCTATGCCAACAAGCTGGGCTTTTTTGTTTTGTTTTGGTACTGGGGATGGAACCCAGGGGCACTCTATCACTGAGCTACATACTCAGCTCATTATTATCATCATCATTTTAAGATAGGGTCACAGTTGCTCAAGCTCCACATGAGTTTGTGATTCTCCTGCCAGTTTCGGATTTTTGTTTCGTTTTGTTTTTTGAGACAGGGTCTCGCTATGTAGATCAGGCTGGCCTTGAACTCACTATGTAGCCCAAACTGGCCTCAAACTCGAGGCAATCCTCCTTACTCAGCCTCCCGACTGCTGGGATTACAGGTGCGTGTCACCACGCTCGGCTCAGTTTGGGACTTTTTGAGACGGGTGTCGCTGTGTCGCCCAGCTTGGATCTGAACTCCGGGGCTCAAGCGATCCTCCTACTTTAGTACGGCACCGCCCTTGGTTCCAGGCTGACGCCGGGCGGACGCAGAGTCAGCGTTCAGAGTCCGCATAAGAAGCAAGCCAGAACCTCAAAGTGCGCGGGGCGGGGTTAAGGGGGGCGGTGTTGACGCGCGCGAGCCGCGCCCGCCACGAGGGGAGGATGGGTTGGGCCACGCCCACAACCTGTCAGCTGGGTCGGGCGTGGCCTGGGCCAGAAGCCTTGGCCACGCCACTTCCGCCGGAAGCTTAGTTGTCTTGTTTCCTGTCAGAGCTAGTCCTGTCAACGTGGAAATTGTTTCTACGAAGGAAAGGGCCACAAAGACTTACAATCACTTTCTGAAGTCCGCCTTAGGCTTGTCTTGGGTGAGGTCGATATCGGCCCGGGCCGAAGGCTGTTTCTGGCGAGCAGACGAAGACAATTTCTGTTCCGGAACAGAGGCCACGCGCCCAGGTTGTTTCCGGAGACCCGAGGCCGTTACACCGCCGCGCCCCGCCCCTGGCGCGGCCACGTCTCTCTGGGGCTACCGGGGCAGCCGCCGGGTGAGGTTCACGGAGTGAGGGCTGAAGGACCGTGCCCGGATAGGGTCGGGGCCTATGTCAAGGGACGGTCGTGGGCTCAGGATAGGGGCCCGTGTTGGGAGCTGGGGGTCGGGGCCGCCGGGGTGGTCCAATCGCGTGAGATCGGCGCTGGTCTCTCACCGCGCCTCCTCTGGCTTCCGGCCTCAGCCGGCCTCTCGGACAGTCTCAGAACCGACTCGGTAAACGCGGAGACTGCGCCCGTGGGGTGCAGTCTGTCCGAAGCGCGGCCGCTGAACTAGCGAGTTTGAAGTCTGGTCCTTTTGCAGCAGATGGCAAACGTGACATGGTAGCGGGAGCTTCCTTGTTTGCTTAGTCCACGGCGGACTTAGGGACTCGACTGAGTCCCCAGAGGTGCTTCACTGTTCAGTGTCGCGGAGCGAATGGGGCCGGACGCTGTCGCGGCGAGGGCCGGGTGGACAGCTCACCTTTACACAGTGCCTATTGAGTGCCCAAGGGGTGACAGCCCAGTCCACTGCAGGTTTTGTGATACAGTGACGAGATGTCCTCTCTGCCCTCACCTAGTGCACCTTATAGTGGAGGGACACAGACAGCTAATAAGGCCATTACTGAGGGAATTCGATGGCAGATAGGGTCAGGTACTTGGGTAGCAGGGAAGTCCTGTGGCAAAGGTGACTTTTTTTTTTGGTACCGGGGATCGAACTCGGGTCCTTGCGCTTGCGCAGCAGGGAGCGAAACCGCTGAGCTAAATCTCCCGGCCCATGTTAAGCCAAGGTCTTCATGGCAAGAAGCTGCTGTGTGAAATTGCCAGTGTTTCAGGCAGAATGTACAGGAAGCGTGGAGATCCTGTGGAGAGCAAGTTCATTGTTTTTAGGCACAGAATGTAGTCAAGGTATAAAGAAAAAAGGAGGAAAGCATTTGGGGTGACGGTGCAGGT
This sequence comes from Heterocephalus glaber, assembly GCF_000247695.1. The sequence goes on along the minus strand of NW_004624747.1, from coordinate 28,180,939 downwards.
GGGATGTAGCTTCACAGTTCATAATGAGAAGTTTGTATTTTATTGTCAGTCGGACATTGTCATTTATTTACAGGTTCCTCAAGGCCTTTGTCTTTATAGCCCTTTAATAGCTTTCAGTTACAGTATACTGTGAATGGCAAAGGGAAATGAAAATCATCTGATATTACTCAGATTCAAAAGTATCTGGGGTTTTTTGCCATTTGCTTTAAGAAATAGTGTATTTTCTCACCAGATGTGGTTCATACCTATAATCCTGGCTACACAGTAGGCTGAGGCAGGTGGATCAGCCTAGGTAGACTGAGAACAACCTAGGGAACTTAGTGAGATCCTGTCTCAAGAGAAAATTCAATTTCAAAGGACTGCATGTAGCCAAGTAATAGAGTGGTTGCATAACATACACAAGTCTCTAGGTCCGGTCTCAGTACAAAAAAAAAAAAGGTAGTGTACTTTCCTTTGTTGTTGTTTTTGGTTTGTTTGGGGCTTTTTTTGTTGTACCAAGGATGCAGCTCATAATCTTGCCCTTATGAGGCAGGTGTGGTGCCACTGAGCTAAATCCCCAGCCCTTAGTGTACTTTCTCAAGTGAGACTGTATTCAATTAGCAATTTTGATAAGCAGCAATTGAAAATAATAGTACTAATAATTGAATCCGCCTATTGAAGGCATAGAACATACCATACCTTCTTTCCTTTTTTTTTTTTTTTTCCTGAACTGAGGATTGAACCAAGGGCCTTTCCCCTGAGCTACATCCCCCTTTTTTTATTTTTTTAAGACAAGGTCTTGCTTAGTTACTAAATTGCCCAGACTGGGCTCAAAATTGCCTCACCCTTCCAGAGTGTTGGCATTACAGATGTGTGCCACCATGCCCAGCTAGACCCCATACTTTATTACATTCAGTCCTGGCAATAATTTGTATTCACTTTTTCATTGTTTTATTGATGAAGAAACAGACTAATAGTGGTTCAGAAATTTGCCCCAAGATCTCAGACTAGTGGTAGAGGAGTCAGGATTTGAGGCAGACTTGTCCACTTCTGAACCTATCCTTTATATCTCAGCTGTACAGTGACCTGAGGTTGGCCTTTGGTTTTCACATGTATATGGTCTTGTTTGCTATTGGTTACTAGTGTGGTCTCAAACAGACATAATCATCTTTGGGAAAGCATGTTTTGTCTTAGACTATGGTTTATTTCTAACTACCAATAGGAACAGCTTCAAGAAGCAGCTGTTGTATGTGTTTATCTAATGCAAGGGCTCTGCTGTGGTACAAGCTGGAAGCCCTGTAGATGCCTGAGACAATGGCTTCTCAATAAGAAGTCTCTTAATATCAGGCAGGGGTGAACCTAGAGTTGTGTACCTTGTGAAGTGCTTGGTGATAGCTTTGCCCTGTATCTGGTGTTTAAGGGGCATGGGAATGCAAGTGGTCAAAAGTGATATCATAATGAAAACTCCTTTTTAGAAAAACAGTCATAAAATGGAGAGTGCATGTTAATAATAACAGCTTCCTCATGACACACCCCCAACTGTGGTCTTCCACCTTGTTGCCCAGAGATTTGCCTTTGTCAGCGGTCTGAGGTAATGAGGCCTTGAAGGACTGAGTCATGCTAACTAAAATTTAGGGGAGTCTGAGGATAGACAGAGAATGCCAGTTTATTGCCCTTCAGGGAGGAGGACCATTGCCACAGGCCATTCCTGCACTGTCAGGGAGTTGTCTGTTCAGCTTCCGGAGGACCTACATGTGACCAGGAGCTGTCTTCATGAATTACCAGAATGTCACATTCTCAGGGTCCTGCATTCTGGAGGGCAGCACCACCCCATCTCTAGAAGGAGGTAGCATTGCTTAGGAATCACGAAGTGTCTTATTCAGCAAGAAATCAGAATAAGGGGAATTAAGAGTGATGTGATAGTCTCAGGCTCCCACAGCCTGATGCATTTGTTGTCATATTTGTCATCATCAGTGGAACTTGAACATTCTCAGCTAGTGTTCTTTCCTGGACAGTGTTAGATGTGGGTATTGTCACTTTGCCTCTCAGGCACATTCTCTCTGGGACTCCTGGCTTCCCTCTTCTGCATATTTGTCTTTATACATATGGTGCTCTAGTGTCCTGCTCCTCATCACTAGATGACATTGCATCTCTAAGCCATGGCCCTTGTGCTTTGGTCTTCAATTTTGTAACTCCCAGAGCCATTCTTTGTCCTTCATTTGAACTACACCCCCAGGTTTCGCCACTACCACCACCTGTACTGGAGATTGAACCCAGGACCTTCTCGCTGAGCTACATCCCCAGCTCGTTTTAAAAAATTTGAGACAGGGTCTTGATAAGTTGCCCAGACTGGGCTTCAACTTGCAATTTTCCTGTCTCAGCCGCTCAGAGTGTTGAGAAATCACAGATGCATGCCACCATGTCTAGGCTCCCAGATAATTTTAGTAGGAATAGATAAGAGTTTTTCTGCACTTGATTTTTCTTTTTTCTTTTCCTTTTTTTTTTGTACTGGGAATCAAACTCAGGATTTTGTGCTTGCCAGGCAGGCACGGCACCACTAAGATACATCCCTGACCCTTTTTCTGCACTTGCAAAGGCAGTATTGATGCTCAAGGCTCTGATACTTCATCATTTTGTTTTGGAACTGTTAGCTTAGCTGTAGAGGGATAGAACTTGGCAGAGGCAAAGATTAACTTAGTAACCTGTGTTGGATGCCACCATGAGTGGGGTGAGTTTTGAGGTGATTAAGAGGGAGACTTGGAATGAGGAGTTCAGCCTTCAAGGCCTGACAGTGTTGTGGGATAGATGGGCAGCATTGCACTGTGAGCACTGTGACTGAGGCGCGTGCAACAGCATCAATAGTGATAGCAGAGAGTAGAGCTGGCATTTTACCTGAGGGGCCAGGAGAGACTGCAGAGGCAGTGCCTGATGTGGATGTAGAAAGATGGTAAGGAACTTTCATTCTCGGCCATGGGGCTGGCTTTCTGTCACCACAGCTTTTGTCTGACGAATAGTGGGGATGTGGTCATTGGACGAACACGTGATGATTAGATAGATATCATCATCCCCACCAGACAGAGGCAAAGACATTTCAAAGCAAACTGTAAAGGTTTTTCTCTTGCTAAGAAATTTTTCAGGATGACCATAATATGGTGTACCTGTATTTTAGCGACCCAGTGGATTCTACAGTCCTCAGATTTCTTCCTGCACATCTGTTTCATCTGTCCTTGGAGTGGTGAGCCTGTGATGAAGGGACCACCTTGGGCCTCATCTTGCTGGTTTTGCTCACCTTGCTTTGTGGGTGTCTTCACAGCCTCACATCCTGGCGAGGCTGGCTTACCACCAGCTATTCCTTGGAAGTGTCTAGAACTGGAACTGAGGAACAGGCTTGATGGTTGTGACAGTGACTTTCCACAGAGGTGGGATCTTGTGAAGTCATGATTTTCAGAGGAGTCTGTGGGATGCGTAAGGACAAATGTGTAGCTCAGATCCCTTACCAGGCTCCAGGGGCCTGTTGATCTGTCCACATAGATGGAAAAATCTTTCCAGGGATGAAAGATGTCACTGATGATTGTAGAGACAAGGTGAGATTGAAAACTCATTGCACACAGGATTGCTTTTTGTCCAATTTTAGTAATCTCCCTCATTCCTTTGACTCAGGCATTGTATTAGTTTCAAATATTTACATGTGCTAGGCACCATGAGTCAGACAGACTCACTCCCAGATCCTGTTGTTTATGGTATTGTGCTTTATTAGCCACAGTGGATTTGCATTTTCTGATGTTTTCATACATTCTTCTTGTTGTTGTTTTTTTTGGTACCGGGGATCAAACTTGGGTCCTTGCTCTTGCGCAGCAGGCGGCAAAACCACTGAGCTAAATCCCCGGCCCTTCATACATTCTTATCCCCAGTACTTTCTAGTTTCAACCCCTTAATGCTAATTCCACACCAATAGCATATATAACAGTGGTGGCAAACCTATGGCACACGTGCCTTAGCGGCTGTTTGTTATCACTGAAAGCTCTGAAAGGTCTGCCGTCTTTGATGTATAACCTTTTTTATGGTCTTAGTAGTGCTGTTATTAACTCAGTGTCTCTAGCCTGTAGGGTGCAGACCAGCAGAGAGGAATAATTACTACAGTTTGTGAGCAAATATTCATAGGTCTGAACAGAGGGTCATTTCTGTGCTGAATGTGGACTGCGTCTGTAGGCTGGGTCGTGCTCATCAGTAGTGGCTGCCCTCTTTCTTGGGTGACAGGTGGTAGAGGACAGAGGGACTCAGAGTGTGTGGGCCACCGAACACGCTGTCAGCCCAGCTGCACTGAGTCAGCATCGCGGCCCCTAGTGAGGAGCACCCGCTTGGTCTGCTTGTCTGTAATGTCGTCATGGGAGCCCTACACTAGGGAAGAAGTTTACATAAGGTCTTGTCATGAAACATACCAAAAACAGAACAGGGCATAGGGTAACATGAAATTTGTTCTACAGTCAGGAATGCCAGCATTTCTGCAGAATGCCTAGAAGTTCACAGAGTATCTTTTCTGTTGCTAAGGAAGTGAGTTGATACCATCAGTACACCTCTGAGTTGATAACCAGTTGCCAAATTTAAGATGAAATTTTACTTCCTTAAATGTGACTCAAGGGCTGGGGATTTAGCTCAGTGGCACTGCGCCTGCCTTGAAAGTGCAAGGTCCTGAGTTCTATCCCTCTGGTACTGGAAAAAAAAAATTAGCTCAGCAGGATGAGTCAAAAGAGTTTGTTTGTTTATCAATACAGGGTCTTGCTATTAGTTCAGGCTGGCTTTGGAATTACTATGTAACCTATGCTGGTCTTGAATCCATGAGGATTCTCCTGTCTCAGCCTCCCTGGTGCTAGGATTCGACGCATGCAGCACCTTGCCCAGCTCATTTTTGTTTTGAGACAGGATCTTGCTAAATCACTAACATTCCCACACTGGGCTTGAATTTAGAATCCTCCTGCCTCACCTTCCAGAAGGCTGGGATTACAGGCATGTGCCACCACGCCTGGCTTGGTAGAACTTTCTTTTTTTTTTTTTAGTATCATGGATCGAACTGGGGACCTTGTGCTTGTGAGGCAGGCGTCGAAACTACTGAGCCAAATCCCTGGCTCTGGTAGAACTGCCTTTAGCTAGCACCAGTACAGATGTATGCCTTCATGAAAGGCCCAGGTGTGACTGGTTCAGCACTTTATCCTCAGAACAAACATTGTAAGTGCTCAGGACTTGTTTTTTGAATGAACAAATCTGTGTTGGTTTCCAAATGAAAATTGGGAAGTAAATGTTAATTTGGTAATTGTAACTTGAAATCTAACAAATGAAGTTTTATAGTTGTTTTTCTTTTTGTCTCCTATCAGGTATCGTGATATTGGTAGGTTTGACTGCAAGCCATGTGTGAGACTTTAAACTTTGCTCTGGAAATGGAACACAGAGTGAGGTCCTTCCCAAGAGCTCTGGGCTGTTGCTGATGGCAGGAACTGTGCTCGTCCCGGGGTCACTTGTAGCCCTTCAGTGTCTGCTCAGCCCAGGCCCACCTGACCATGGACGGCATGTCGGCTGAAGATGATGGCCTCTTGGAGGACAGACCCAGCAGCGACACCTCAGCTTGCCCCGAGGCCCTCCTGACTCCCCAGCTGGACAAAGCCCAGTGTAAGTTGCCACTTTACTCTGTGTTGCTGGCATTTGCCTCTGAGCAGAAAGGTGTGATCCGCTGGTGCTTTGGAGAGGAAGTAAGCTTTTTGTTCATTCAGAGTGTGTAGATTCTGGGCTCTGTGTTCATCTTCACAGTCACCGTGATCCAGCTGTCCATCTCTTAGGAGTCTTGCTTTGGAGGATAAACATATGCTTCAAATTGACTTTGGAACCAGTCCCTAAAGATGGGAGCTATCCCTCTGTTTAGCCCTGCTTTTACCAGTACCTGCTAGAAAGATTGTCAGTTTTGTTTTTCAGCTTTATTTTCTCCATGTTTGTTGTTTTGTTTGAGATAGGGTCTTGCTGTGTAGCCCAGAGTGACCTTGAAAGTTTGATCCTCCTGCCTCACCTTCCTGAATGCTGAGATTAAAGCCTGTGCCACCACACCTCCCTTTGTTTTTTGAGACAGGATCTTGCTGTGTAGTCCAGACTGGCCTTAAATTAAATTCAAGATCTTCCTGCTTCAGCCTCCTGAGTGCTGGGATTACAGGCATGTGCCACTATACCCAGCTTCTTTTCCTACTTTTTAAAAACAGACTTTCATAAGATTTTTTACTGTCCTTTTTTTCTTTTCTTTCTTTTTTTCCTGCAGAAAAAGCTTTAATTGGAAAGTGAGAGAGAAGACTCCAGCTTCAGTAGTTGAAAGGGACAAATCCTATGCAGGGGATCAGCCTGGTCCACTTGCAGAGGCAGGGGCTGGTTTATAGGGTTAGCTGAGATGGGCCAGGGTCCTGTCAATTATTATCTTAGTTCTACTTTCATAGATCAGGTTGAGTCCTTGTGACTTGAGAGGCAATTCAGTTCCCATAGGAGGAATCCTTGCTGTAAGGTGGTTCTGTCGCCATGGAAGGATTGTCTCTGTGGTGGTTTCAGATATACGGGGCTTTGCTTTTCTTGGAATACAGCTGACCATAGGATGAGGATAATGGCGGGAGACTCTGGACACAGTTGAATATCCCTCTGAGTCCCTCATCTTGGTGTCTTGTCTGTCCAGTGCCCAATATTGTGAGCACTCCATCAGTTTCAGAGTCTGGAGAATCCTGTTGTAGGCCAGAACATCCCTGTGTTGGATGCCAGAAGCTGCTGGCTAGTATGGCTCCTTGCTTTAGTCATAATGGAATTAAAACTAAAGTATGACTTTATAGAAAAGGCTTTAATTAGGTGGCTGTGGTTGCGCATGCCTGTAATCCCAGCACTCCGCAGGCTGATGCAGGAGAAACGCCTCAAGTTCAAGGCCAGTTTGGACTACATAGTGAGTTCAAGACCAGCCTGAACTGCCGAGCAAGACCCTCTCCTAAATGCCCCCTCACACACCAAAAAAAGAAAGAAAGGCTTTTTGGGAAGAAGATAGGAAAGACTTCTGCTTGAGTAGCTAGAGGGGGCAGGTGCTGATGAAGAGGATCAGACTGGCCCTAGTGTTTTCATTTAAACCAAAAGGAAACATGATGCATTCTCCAGCTATCCTCTGGAGGATGAGGCCACTTTATAGGTGAGGTTGTGGAGTTCCAGTGAGGCATGAACTTGCCCAGGTCTCCCTGCCACTCAGAACCATGGGTCTGGATTCTCTCTGGCCTATATTGCTACATGTCTGAAAATGGCTTGTGTTGAAGACACGGTGATCCAACAGGCTTTCTCTCTGCAGGTGCCAGTGTTGAGGTAAACAGAGCTTCTGAGGAAGTAGGATGCCTGGACACAGCTGGCCAGGGGCCGCTCTGCCAGAATGGGTCCATGCCGAAGTTCCCAGACTCGCCAGTATCTCTCGATCCCACCACAAGCCCAGTGGGTCCTGATGCCTCTCCAGGTGTGGCTGGTTTCCATGACAACCTAAGGAAGTCCCAGGGAACTAGTGCTGAGGGCAGTGTTAGAAAAGAAGCTTTGCAGTCTCTCAGACTCAGTCTTCCCATGCAAGAAACGCAACTGTGTAAGCATCTGTGCCACCAACTCTTCCCAACCCACCTGTGCCTGTCCTCTGCTCACCCCCTGGAGTGACCCTCAGGAACTTCCCCTGTGCTACCCATCGTGGGGGTGGGGTGATGGAGGGTGCATCTGGTGAGACAGCTCTGTTTAGAGTGGAGGTGCATGTGGGGTCGGGCCTCCCCTGTGGTCTAGTACTGGCCTTGGTGCCAGGGTCCCTGATTAAGGAGCCAACAGACAGCATCCTTGTGGAGAAGCGTTTATTTTTGTGCTGATGTCTGAGGGGCCAGAGATGAACAGGCCCCACACTTACAGCCTGTGAGCCCTGGAAACCCCTAGACATTGTTCTGAGCCTCGGGTGGTGGGTTGGTTTTTGTGTTTCTGTTTTGTTTTCGTCACCCTGGGGATTTGAACCCAGAGAGCGCTGAGCTACCCACCCAGCCCTGTGTGTGTGTGTGTGTGTGTGTGTGTGTGTGGCGGACAGGTGCTGAGGGTTGGGCCAGGGCCTCACGCTGAACCACATCCCTGGCCTTTTCTGTATTTTCAAAGATAGAGCCTTGCTAAATTGCATAGTTTCAAGGCTGGCCTCATACTTGCAGTCCTCCTGCCTCAGCCTCCCAGAGTGCTGAGATTACAGGTTTTTGTTCCCACACCTAGCCCTGAGCCTTGTTTTTAATAGCATGGTTTTACCTAATGGAATTATATTCCCTCATCCCCCTTTGTAACCTCATTCCTGCCCTCCTTCAAGCCACGTCTGCACAAGACCTTTGCAGACTTCTTTAAGCGAATGGAGGGTTTGGGTTGTTTTGGTAAGTGGGAGTATGTTGTTCCTGCGATTGCGGGTTTCCCACTGGCTGAGTTCCATACATGTGGCTCGCTGCTGCTGGTTGTTTTGCCCTCTGTGGGCCAGTATGGCAGTGCTAGCCCTCCCCGCAGTGGCTCCTGCCTGCTGTGTTTCCGGTCCATGGCCAGAATCCGTGTGTGCAGGCCTCTGGGCTTCCTTCTCTGTGGACCTTGCACGTGTTTTGTACAGTCCGCACAGCTGTGTTGCCATCCCACTAGTGCAGGCCTTTGAGGACACTGTCTCCTAACCCTTCCGGCATGGAAACACTGTTTCTTTGGTTTTTGTTTATTTTTGAGACAAAATCTTACTGTCTTACCCAGGTTGACCTCAAACTCATGGACTCAAGCCATCCTCCTGCATCAGCCTCCTGAGTAGTTGGAACTATAGGTGTATACCACCATGTCTGTTGGTGATTGTGCTTTGATGCTCGCTGCTATTTTAGTTACCAGAGGATCTGAGCATATTTTTATCTGTTGGTCACTTTTGTATTTTTTCTTTTTTTGGTATGGGGATCGAACTCAGGACCCTGTGCTTTCAAGGCAGGTGCCAGCACCACTGAGCTAAGTCCCTGGCCCTCTTGTATATTTTTTTCTGTGAATTGTCTTCCTGTTTGGCCCACTTTCCCTTTGGATTATTTGCCTTTTCCTTCACAGCCATTACTTTGTCAGCGCTGCCTTGTGCTTTAACATTTTTGAAAATGAGCTGCCAACCCTCAGGTCAAGAGATGCACTGAAAGTCTGGGCTTTTGCTCACTGACCTGTGAGCTCGGCCCAGGTGCCCACATAGCAGCAGCTCCAGGAGCACGTTCCCTGCTCTGGGGGTTACGCCTTCTGAGGGATGCGGGGCACCACACAGTTGGCTCCTGCTGCCACCTGGCTCTGAGCTCTGTCCATGCAGCTGGTCGTTAAGCTTCAGTGTGAGTCACTCTAAGCCCAGCCCACTTTGCTGATTTGTGGCTCCTGCCTGATGGCCATTGCCCCCAAGTTTGCCACTTTGATGGCCTGGCCATCTGCACACAGCCATGTGAAAGGTACTGAGATCTCTCCAGAGATGAAGTCCACAGAGTACTAACAACAGTGGCAGATTCCTAGTGAACTTGGTAATTGCCCAGGGAGGGTGCCACATATACAAAGTTATTGCATTTATGCACTTTGGTAACATCTAGGCCATCTGCTGATGTTCACAAAGAGTAAGTCCACAGATCCAGCCCTGGAAGAGTTGGCTTTCCTGGTTTCATTCCTTACATAAATAATGTCTGCATACTGCCAGCTTGTTTGACAACTCTTGATTTTACAAAACCTTATAACATGACTCATCACTGCAAGAAGTGAAAGATAATTTGCAGCTGCAGTTCCACTGTGATCACTGTTTAACCCTTTCATTACCCAGAATAAAAAGGTCTGGTCTTAAATATTTTCTCACAAGTGACTTTTCTTCTTCTGCCTCTGCCTCTGCCGCTGCCCCTTTCGCTGCTCCTGCTGCTTCTGTGGCTGCTGCTTCTTTTTTCTTCATCTTCATCTTCTTCTTCTCCTTCTTCTCTTTTGGTGCTGGAGGTCAGACCCAGGGCATTACACATGGGTAGGCAAGCATTCTGCCACTGAGCTGCATCCCCAGCCCATTGGTTTTAAATATTTTAAATTCTGTCTTTAGCTAAAACATTGTCTTTCCACGGTCCTATCCTTGGGCAGGACCTCTGGATTGGAGTCTCACCTGTGAGGAAGGAGACATCGCCAGCCCCATCCCTCACAGGCAGATACCTGCTGAGTCTCTGCTCTGCAGTGAGTCCTGAACACAGACCAGGCAGTGGTTTCATTCCTTACATAGATAATGTTTGAGTGCTGCCACCTTGTTTGAGAATTATTCTTGTTTTTTTGGTACCGAGTATCGAACTCAGAACCTTGTGCTTGTGAGGCAGGCAGTGGAACCATTGAGCTAAATCCCCAGCCCTCAGAATTCTTGATTTTATAAAACCTTTTAACGTGGCTCATCACTGAAAGAAATGAAAGGGGCTGGGGATTTAGCTCAGTGGTGCCATCACCTGCCTTGCAAGTGCAAGGTCCTGAGCTTGATCCCCATACTAAAAAAAAAAAAAAAAAAAGAAAGAAAGAAGTGAAAGATAAGCTGTGGATCAAATTGTATTTCCAAACTAGGCACAGTGGCTCACACTTGTAATTCCAGCACTCTGGAGGCTGAGGCAGGAGGATCGCCAAGAGTTTGAGGCCTGCCTGGGGTACATAGTGAGTTCAGGGCCAGCCTGAACTACAAAGGGAGACCCTGCCTCAGAAGACAAAACAACAAAAGAATTGTGTCTCCACATGTACCTGCATAAAACATCTGCATTGTTGCCGCTGATCATGAGGTGATCAGTGATGTCCACAGGCATCATTGAGTGCAACCAGCCTGACCACATTTACTCTGGGCTCCACTTATCGAGTGCGGCCTCTGTGGCAGAGCAGAGTCATGTCCATGAGAGCTGGAGGGGCCTGGCCTTCCAGCTTTTCGATGTGATACCTGTGATCACTGAGCACATAGCCCCAGTAGCAACTTTAAATTCAGTTCTTTTTGTCGCCTAAAGGTCCTTGTCACCTGCCTCCCATTTTACCAGTTAAAATCCTGTCACACTTAGTCGATCTGTGAGATGAACAGAGACCCAGCACTTACCGTTGTGTCTCCTTTGAGGTGGATCCTTTCTGGTTTGTGGCCCAGGCTGTTTTCTCCCAGTCTGGAAATCACTCAGACACTGGATGGTTGTCCATTGCTTAGGAGTAAATGCGTACTGGTAATTAAATGAAAAGAGCCAAGCAGTAGGTACAGTACTAGTTGTTCTCTGCACCCTGCTCCTTTATGAGTCTCTTGATGCCATTTCTCCCTTCAGGCTCCACAGCGCCTTCCCTGCCCCTGGAGAAGGAGGAACAGGTCCGACTCCAGGCCCGGAAGCGCCTAGAAGAGCAGCTCCGGCAGTACCGCGTGAAGCGCCAGCAGGAACGGGTGAGTCCGCCTGCCGAGCCAGAGCAGGCCTCAAGTGGAAGGTGGTCAGGCAGAGCCACTCCGGGCTGCAGAGAGGCTGGGAGCCTGTGGTTTTCCTGGACTTGCCGCCTGAAGCTGAGGAGTGGACACCCACAGGCCTTCTTGTTCTGTGGTGAGCCACCAGCTGAGGTTGCTGTTTATTTCATGGGTGGAAAGGAGCTTTGCTCTTGTTCCACATTGTTGGAACAATGTGACCACTTAGTGTGCTAATATCAGTGTTACTCGAGTGTAAACTCACAGAGATCATAGTTAAAGTGGTTTTTTAAATTATATTGAGCGACTAGGCAAAAGGTGTATGAATGTTTCTTTCATAGTTCTTCTAATTTTTCTGTGTGTTTGAACATCTTCAAATGAAGTCATTTAAAATTAAACTGACGTAAGAGGCTTCCGGTGGGTAATTTGATTGCATATGGTTTCCATCAGGGTTAGCTGACATTCTCCCAAGAGGAAGTGCTGCTGGAACAGCATTTCTGGTCTGGGGAGAAGTGGTCCCCAGGCCCAGTAGATGGGGCCTCACACCTGGCCAGGGGTGAGCTTGGTAGCCTCTCTAGGTGGCCTGCCAGAAATAGTCATAGTGAGTGAGGCAAAGAACCAGCAAGTGCTAACCATTGGGTGTTGTGTTAAATTCCCTGCAAACTGCGATACAAATGTCACAGCCATCAGGTGAAAGAGCTGACATTTGGGAAGAGAAGACTGAAACTCGGCTTAGGGGTTCTCCCTTGGCAGTGATGAGGCAGAGGCTCCACAGCAGTTCCTGGGTCTCCTTGGAGGCGCCTCCTTCCATTGAGGAAGGTGTCAGTCATTCAGTGTAAGAGTCCAAATCTTGAAGAGCTATGTATCTAATAATAAAAGATAAAAAATGATATCTAATAGTTCAAATAGGAGGGCACTTCCTTAGTTCCTGACAGGACAATTCTGTGTGACCAGCTCATTACCTGCTTCTCAGCCACTCCACATCCAAGGGCTAGGGCAGAAAGATTGGAAGAGGCCAGATACTCCCCCTACCAGCTACCCCTGCCCTAGAGGCCCTCTGGGAAGGCCAGAGGCAGCACTGAGAAGCCTAGGAGGCCGCATCTATCTCAAAGTTAACCCTCTCTAAGGGCCGGGGGTTTAGCTCAGTGGTTCTGGCGTCTGCCACGCAAGCACCAAGTCCCAAGTTCGATCCCCGGTACCAAAAAAAGAACAACAAAAAAGTTAACCCTCTCAGGTAGTTCTCCATCCCCCTCTCCACCTCCGCCATGATGAAACTCAGGGTGAAGTGGCCTCAATCAGCGGCCCCTTGGCCCATGTTTGGGGTGCAGAGTCTTTGTCCTGTGTGCATGGGTGCCTTGGCTGTGTAGTTGCATATATGCCAGGAAACAATCCCTTCTTGATGTGTGTTGACAGTGTTTTCCCTGGAACAGTGTTACTGCCCACAATAGACTCTGTCCATGCTTGGATGGTTGCGTCTCCCCTTCACCTACTCCCGCCCTTCCTGTTGTTTTCCAGCTGCTCTTGCTCATTTCTTTTTTTTCTAAATTCTTTCATTGGTACATTTTAGGTATACAATACATTTACATTTATCACTGGGTGCTTGTACCTGTACATGATGCATCTTGGTTCTTATTTTTTCCCCATTACCTGTGTGCTCTTCACGCCCTCCACCCTTCCCTGTTTACACAGACTTCGTTTCCATTTTTTTTTTCTTTTCTCATAATTTTTCCTTTCCCTTCTTCCCTTTCCCCTTCCTCTCCCACCACCACTACACTTTTGGACCTTTTCCTATTTCAGATTATCAATTATTCATTTTAATCATTGTAATCCTCATTTACACTTTCCGTTTCTTACACTAGAGAAACTATTCAGTATTTACACATGTGTGTCCTATTTATTTCACTTAAGAGTATGGCCTCAATATGCATGCATTTAGCTATAAATGACTCTAGTTTCTCATTCTTTATGGCTGAGTAGTACTCCATTTTATAAAAAAGAAACACACCTTCTTTATCCAGTTTCCAGTTGATGGGCTGTTTCCAAACCTTAGCTATTACAAACTGTGCTGCTATAAACATGGGTGCGCATATATCGCTGTGGTATGATTCTTTTAATTCTTTGGGGAAGATACCCAGGAGGGGAATAGCTGGGTCAAAGGGGACCTCTAGTCCTAGTTCTTTGAGGTATCTCCATACTGATTTCCACAGTGGTTTCACCAGTCTGCACTCCCACCAACAATGGAGAAGGGTTCCTTTCTCTCCACACCCCTGCCAGCATTTGTTATTGGTTGATTTCTTGATACCAGCCATTCTTTGTGGGGTGAGGTGGAATCTCAGTGTTGTTTTCATCTGCATCTCTCGAATGACCAGTGATGTTGAACATTTATTCATATATTTATTTGCTGCTTTTACTTCTTTGTCTGAGAAATGTCTGTTCATTTCGGATGCCCATTTTTGAATTGGGTCTTTGAATTTGGGGGGGGTCTGATTTTTTTCAATTCTTTATATATTCTTGATAGTAGACCTTTGTCTGAAGTACAGCTCCTAAAAATTTCTTCCCACATTGTAGGTTGTCTCTTAGCTCTTCTCTTGCAGTGCAGAAGCTTTTTAATAAGATGAGACCTCAGTTGTTGATTCTTTCTGCTAGTTCCCGTGCTGCTGAGGTTTTGTTCATGAAGTCTTTTCCTATGCCAGTGTCTTCAAGAGTTCTACCTAACTTATCTTCCAGCAAGTTTAGCGTTTCTGTCTTAATATTTAGATCTTTAATCCACTTCGATCTTAGTTTAGTGCACGGTGATAGGTATGGGTCTAGTTTTAATCTTTGGCAGGTTGAAATCCAGTTTTTCCAGCACCATTTATTAAAGAGACTATCTTTCCTCCAATGATGGTGGTTGGCTCCTTTGTCAAAGATGAGGTGGCTGAGTATGTCTGGAGTTGTTTCTGCATCTTCTAATCTATTCCACTGATCCTCGGGTCTGTTTCTTTGCCAGTACCATGCTGTTTTTATCACAGTAACTTTGTAGTATAGTTTCAAGTTGGGGGTTGTGATACCCCCAGCCATGTCTGTTGCCTAGAATTGCTTTTGCTATTCTAGGTCTCTTCTGGTTCCAAATGAATTTTTGGATTGTTTTCTCTAGTTCTGTGAAGCATATTGTTGGAATTTCAATTGACATTGCATTGAATCTATATAGTAGTTTTGGAAGTATGACCATTTTCACTATATTGGTTCTTCCTACCCAGGAACAAGGGATGTCTTTCCTTTTTCTTATATCCTCACTCTTGCTCATTTCTACATCCAGCTGTGTCCCATGTCATTTATGAGGTTTCTTAACCTTCCCTGTTTACCCCAGCCCAGGGATTACATTGATTTTGTAGAGTAACAGGATTGAGTATTTCTCCACAAGGGAAAATTGTGCTGACATAACAAAAGGAAAGGAGTCTTTCCTATACTCCTGACCTCAAGCAAGGCCACTTTGCAAGTTATAACTGACATAGTAATGCAAGATTAAAAAGTAAGAGATAGATGGGCCGGGGGTTTAGCTCATTGGCACCACGCCTGCTTTGCAAGGACAAGTTCCTGACTTTGATCCCTGGTATCGAAAAAACCAAAAAAACATAAATGGTACCTATTTCCACTCATTTCTTGATTGATCATAGCAGGGTAACTACTAATCTTTCATATTTGATCTAATAAACTGACTAATTGTTTTCAGTTGACTCTTGGAGTTTTTCATGGTATTATCAGCACCTAGGAATAACTATAGCATCTCTCCTCTTTGTCAGTATTTCCATCCCTTGCATTTTTTTTTTTTTTTTTTGGTACTGAGGGTCGACCTCAGGACCTTGTGCTTGCGAGGCAGGAGTGATGTCACTGGGCTAAATCCCCGGCCCTAAAGATAGCATTTAGAATAACAAGTAAAGTGATAAAAAAATCTGAAAATTAAATTAAAATGGCAATTTAAAAAGGGCTTCGACTCTAGGTAAAGAAACAATCCTTAAGGGCCGAGGATTTAGCTCAGTGGTTCCGCTGCCTGCCTTGAAAGCTCAAGGTCCCAAGTTCGATCTCTGGTACCAAAAAGAAAAAAAAGAAACAATCCTCAATTCCTGAGTGATTTTTAGGTTTAAAGTAGTTATAGGTAAAAGTTTGTTTGTTTGTTTGTTTAATTCAAAAAGTACTTGGGCCGGGGATTTAGCTCAGTGGTTCTGCCTCCTGCCTCGCAAGTGGAAGGACCTGAGTTTGATCCTTGGTACCAGAAAAAAAAAAAAAAAAAAAAGTACCTGAACGAGGAAACATAGGCGAAGAGGCAGGGAAGTTCCATGGAGGAAGTGTGGTATGAGGGGCTTTCTCTAAAACTGGTGTTGCAGTGTGCCAAAAGCCGCTTCTTAGAGGTGTGCTTCAGGCCAGGTGGCCTCAAGGCCCTGCTGGAGCATGAGAGCTTGAGAATTAGTGGGCCTGGGTGCCTGCCGGGCTCCTGGAAGCCTGTTCATCATGCCAAGAGATGTTAGTTGTGCGGGCTCTCTGGGTGACAATTTTAGAATGCTGCTTGCAAATTTTAACATATTTTTGTGCTTTTGTTTTCCTTCTCAGTCCAGCCAACCTTCAACAAAAATGAGACTCTTCAGCACTCTTGATCCTGAGCTCATGTTGCACCCAGAAAACTTGCCAAGGGCCAGTACTGTAGCTATGACCAAAGAGTACTCCTTCCTGCGCACCAGCGTCCCTCGGGGGCCCAAGGTGGGCAGCTTAGGGCTGCTGACACATGCCAAGGAGAAAAAGAGTTCCAGATCAAGCAAAATCCGGTCTCTGGCTGATTATAGAACTGAAGATGGAAGTGGTTCCGGTGGCCTTGCTCCTGCTGCTGACTGTATTGGGAGCTCCCTGAAGCAGAGCAGGGGCAGCACCTCAGTGGTGTCTGAGGTCAGCCTGTCCCCCGAGACTGATGGCCGTCTTGAGAATGCCTCATTGACTGGGGACAGTGTGTCAGAGGCCGACGGAAACGAGAGTGACAGCTCCTCACACAGCAGCCTCTCCACCCGCGGAACCTGCAGTGTCCTGGGGAACATGATGGTCACACAGGGAGCTGCCTACATGGTTAATGGCCAGGAGATTGCCACAGAGACCCTGGGCCATTTCCCTTCAATTAAGGATATCCTCCAGGCCTCGGCAGCAGAGTACCAAGACCAGGGGCAGGAGGTCAACGGGGAGGTGCAGAGCCGCAGAGACAGTATCTGCAGCAGGTGGGCAGTGGCTCAGCCTCCTGCACTGCTCTCAGACCATTGCCAGGCACAGTGTTCCTTTCTTAACACCACCTGTAGTGTTCACAAAAGCGTTTCATTTACAGCTCTGTGCTTTGAAAGTAGAATCAGATCTAGGGCTAGGGATTTAGCTCAGTGGCACTGTGCCTGCCTTGCAAGTGCAAGGTCCCGAGTTTGATCCCCAGTACCAAGAAAAAAAAAAAGGACCCAGATCCAATCAGCAACTGCTTGAGTTATTGGCACATACTGTCTTCCAGTGTTTGTAGCCCTGTCTCTGTGTCTACACTTATGTTCATGAAGCTCATACTTCCAGAGCCTGCTCCAGTGGCAATTGCTGGAAAGGCCCCCTATGGGAGGCCACTCTGTCTGAGCTCAGCTCATTACTGAAGTCTACTTATTTATTTTTAAAAATTTGGGGGAGAACAGCAGGGCTTGTGGAATTGGGGAACAGAGTGAAGTGTTAAAAGAAGGATCCTTGGCATGATCCCATCTCTTGACCTTGTGCCTCTGTCCTCAGTGTGTCCATGGAGAGCTCCCTTGCTGAAGCACAGGATGAAATGTTGCAGGTTCTTAAAGAAAAAATGAGACTTGAAGGACAGCTGGAGGCTTTATCACTAGAGGCCAGTCAGGTAAGGGATGTTTGAGTGTGTGATTGTCCAGTCTTTGAAAAGAATGTGTGGTTCTTTGTTGGGTACAGTTTTGCAAGTGTTTGTGAGCTGCCTCTGGACTGGCCACACTTGTGAGTCACGGTTGTCTCCCTGTATTGGCAGTCTTGTTAACACACTGGACAGAAGTGACTCACTTTTCTGAAAGTGTGTGGTTGCTTGATACTTCCAGGCACTTCAGGAAAAGGCAGAGCTGCAGGCCCAGCTGGCTGCCCTACACACCAGGCTGCAGGCCCAGGTAGAGCGGAGCCACAGCAGCCAGCAGAAGCAGGACTCCCTCAGCTCCGAGGTGGACACCCTGAAGCAGTCCTGCTGGGACCTGGAGCAGGCCATGACTGACCTGCAGAACATGTTGGAAGCCAAGAATGCCAGCCTGGCATCTTCAAACAATGACCTACAGGTGGCAGAGGAACAGTACCGGAGACTGATGGCCAAAGTTGAGGACATGCAGAGAAGCATCCTCAGCAAGGACAACACAGGTGAGGCTGGGCTCGAGCTGCTGCTGCTGGACCTGGCACCTGGCCTCCTGGTGAACTCAGCTGCAGGTGGCATTAACGTATGACTGATACTGGGTGTCTACTTGCTAAAGTGAATACAGCTTTGGTTGAACTGACATGATTCTGTACATTTTTGCATGAACATCCAGGGGAATGAGTTAGGTCTCAGAAATTGGCTTTGCCTGTAATCCCAGCACTCAGGAGACTGAGGCAGGAGGATCTCTGTGAGTTCACGGCCAACCTGGGCCACGTAGTGAGACTGTTTCCAAAAAACCAGTAAAATGGGCCAGGGATGTAGCTCAGTGGCTCCATGCCTGCCTGGTAAGGGCAAGGTCCTAAGTTCGATCCCCACTACTGGGGGGTGGGGGGATGGACAGACAATAAAATACATTTTAAAAAATAAAAATTTTGAAAAATATCTTCGGAATGATAACTGCATTCTTTAGTTTGGGGTATAATTTAGGTATAAAAGTACCTGAGTTTTTGGTTCTGTGATTTGGGCTATCAGCGCCTTCCTGGCTCCCTTTGTGCTCCTCCTGCCCTGCCCTTGCTGATGTTAAGAATTGGCCACACATGCAGACCAGCAAGAGTTGGGGGCAGCCGGCCCAGGACTCTACTGCTGCGTTTGCTGGTAGCTGACAGCCATGGCCAGGTGGTTTGAAGGCAGTGCCAGGGTGTCCATGGCAATCTCGTGCACACAGTTGGTTTGCAGTACTTGAGATTCCATAACTGAATTTGCCTACTTGCTTAAATTTATTTGCAGCTCCCAATCCAGTACTCATAGCTCTTCGTGGCCTTTTGTGGACATGTGGAGAGTGACAAAAACTTGAGTTCCCAATGTACCTGTGGCTGGCTGCAGGAGTGTGCTGCCCTCTTGTTTGCCTCAGGTCTTCCCTTCCCCAAGACTTTCCCTCAGCTCAGGCTATGAGCTAGGTCCTTTCTGTAGTCTTTTCAGGGCCAGACTTGTGTGTCTGTTCCTCACAGTGGTTTTGCTGCTTAAAATGCCCCCAAACACTGGTGTGCTCAGTGTGAGGGACTGTGAGCTATTAGTGGAGAAGATGTGTTGGTTAGGGGAACTTTGCTCAGCAGCCATGGCTGACTCATAGCTACTGGCCATCAGCTCGATATTGAGGAAAGAAAACAGATATTAAGGTGTCTTTAAACAGCCACATGTAAATAAAGGTTACACGTGGCTTGATGAATATGTGACTGAAAGCTTGCCAGAACCCAGCCCTGTGTCTCCCAGGAGCAGTGGTCTACATCCACAGTGCAGTGGCAACTTTGTAGCGCCTGGCTCCTGAGATAGCCAGGTCCACCTTCCCTGCTCTCTGTAGGGCCAGCTTCTTGTCAGATGCCCAAAGAGCTCATGCCCTCCTGTGCTGCTGGCAGGCCTAAGTGGTCTGTGCTTTCTCCCTTTCAGTGCATGACCTCCGACAGCAGATGGCAGCCCTGCAGAGCCAGCTCCAGCAAGTGCAGCTGGAGCGCACGACGCTGACCAGCAAGCTGCAGGCATCGCAGGCTGAGATCGCATCTCTGCAGCATGCCCGGCAGTGGTACCAGGAGCAGCTTGCCCTGGCCCAGGAGGCCCGGGTCAGGCTGCAGGGTGAGGTGGCCCATATCCAGGTATGGCCCATGGACTTCGTTCAGCACGACAGGCATATGCCCTGTACCTTGGGGAACCATACTTTTATCTTAAACTAAAAGGATGTTTCCATTAAAGTGTGCTATCCATGAGTGTGCTCTGTACCCCTCCTGTGCAGGGTACTCCTCTGCATGACCTTCTCACACAGAGCCTTCTGGCTTCTACCTGAGTCTTTCATTCTGAAATGCCTGCTCTGGGATGCCCCAGGCTCTGCTAGTCAGCTTCAGCCCTCTTTTGAAGGGTAACTCTTCCCTCAAATTCACACCTGCTGGGTCTCAGGGGTCCCCCACCTGGGCGCCTTGCCCTGCATCCCTCCCCTGTGACATTCTCCATCAGGCACACAGTATGGCAGGCGTTCCCTTCCTGGCCTTGGCTGCTTGAACTGAGGAATATATAATCACCAAATTATTCCTATGTGAACTCTTACTTCCAGGTCCTGTAGAGGACATTTTCTTTTTTCTTTTCTTTTGACTGTATAGAGGACATTTTCTTTGCTTTGTTACTAGATGCTGGCCACACCAGCCTTTGGTTCTCCTTATGTGGGAACATGTGTTATTCTTTTTTTTTTTTTTTTGTATTAAATTCTTTTATTGGTACATTGTAGGTATACAACACAATTACATTTCTCATTGGGAATTGTACTTTTATATAATGCATCTTGGTGAACATGTGTTATTCTGTGTGTCACTGGATGGGGTGGCATTGATGTATGTGCACGTCGGCATGAGGCTGGCAGTCTCAGGTAGCGTGCTTTGGAGATGAGGGGAGGAACAGGAAGCTGCTGGAATGCACTTTGCTCTGAAGCTTAGTGCCTAGAGTGAAGTAGCTGAAGAGTACTTTTGGTCAACCTTCTGAAAATTTAACTGTGGGCTTTTTTTTTTCCCCAGATAAAATATTACAGATTCATTGAAATTTTATTTTTCAAGTACAGCATATAAAATACCATCTCCACCAAATGTTCCTTTTCTTTTTTTTTTTTTGGTACTGGGGATCGAACACGGGACCTTGCGCTTGCAAGGCAGGTGCTGGAACCACTGAGCTGAATCCCTGGCCCTCCTTTTCTTTTTTATCTAGAGTTTACAAATGCAAAGCAGAAGTGTTCTTAAGTTTATATTACATTTTTTAAGCTAAAGGACCATATGGAAAAGTATTTCTTATACTCCAGTGTACTTGAACATCAGTCATTATGCAAATTAATGCACCACAAGCTGCAGTGCATTTGTACCAGGGTAAAGCATTTAGAGAAATGAGCAAGATTTTCTGTGTAAACAAGTCAGAAATGCAATTTGGAAGACAGAAATAAAGGGGGAACCAAAGGAAGTGGCCGTTTGAGAACCTTCTTGCTTTCTTTTGGTGCCCAGGTTCACTGTTGTGGAATTAGGGTTTTTTGCTGGTTTGCCCCTAATTCTCCCTTGGTTCCCAGTAGCTGTTCACAGGGTGAAACGCGTGGAGCAGACTGCCGTCCTTCTGTGCCTCGACACCACACGGCCATGCCACCTTCCCTTGCCCCAGCGGCTTCTTTTCAGCCCAAAGCTGTCCTCACTGTCACACCTTCCACCCTCAGTCCAGACAACCGCTGGGACTAGAGTTGGGGGGGCAGTCCAGCCACAGGCCTGTCAGTGTTGCCCTCGCCCCTGGGGAGCTGGCCCCAGGCCCCTTTTCATGGGGAGACGGTCAGCTGAGGCAGGCCCCAGACTGGAGCAGGGCAGCCTGTGGGTGAGTCCCGGGGTGGGGCAGGCCCTGCTGCACAGGCCATCAAGAGGGAAGCTGGTGCTGTTGGTGGGCAGAGACTCTTACCCTGATAGCTTGGGACAGGCTGTTCTGCACTTAACGTCTGAAGCTGCGCAGCTTTCTACCCTCGTGTCTTTCTTTGAAGGTTGGACAGATGACCCAGGCTGGCCTCCTGGAGCACCTGAAGCTTGAGAATGTGTCTCTGTCCCAGCAGCTGACAGAGACACAGCACAGGTCCATCAAGGAGAAGGAGCGCATAGCTGTGCAGCTCCAGAGCATTGAGGTGAGGGTTGGGCTGTGGTGGGTGCCAGTTTCTGTTTGCCTTTGGTGTCACTGGCAAGAGTGAGAAAACACACTGCACTTAGTCCTAAGCATAATATGTGCACGTAAACATAAGCATGCATACATCTTATATTATGTATATATGTAAACATGGATGTTTCTAAAAGCTGCGTAGGGCTCAGGGGCCCCACCCTGTGTTGGACCTGCATGTCGGTGTCACCTTGGGGCCCGGGCTGGAAAGAGTGGATGGGGGGAGCAGGGTCTTGCTGTGTCTTGCATGCTGGATGACATGGTGTTTCTTCGTGTAGGCTTTTGTGTTTATTCCACACACTTCACCTGTGTTGCTAGTTCGTCTTCCCGCACCACATGAGGTCTTTATTACTGCTGCTGCTGTCTGCCCAGTCATCTTTACGTGATACATGGTGCCACTGAGCTAAATCCCCAGCCCTCCTGCTTGCTTTTTGTGCCTGTGAGAACCTGGGAGATTTCTTAATCACTCAGAGCCTGGTTTCCTCTTTTATAAAATAGATAGTAAACTTGTTTAATGTCCTTTTTAGAAAACATAAAGAAGAAACTGTAACATGTAACACTCTCACCTTGTGCTGAGAGTGCTGCTATAAGTTTTGTTCCTGCCCTTTTGTAAAAAGTCATACAGAAAGTCCACTTTCCTCAGACTTTTCTCTTTTCTCATCTTGCTACTTTGTACCTGCCTCCTTTTCTGTGTGAATCACGGGGCTCTTTGGCTTGGATAATGGAAGAGAGTCATCATCATATCAATGTAATGGCAAAGGGCTCAGTTAAAAAGACCAAAAACATTTTGAGATTGTTTTTTTTTGGTACCAGGGATCAAACTCAGGACCTTATGCTTGCTTTTGAGGCAGGCACGGTGCCACTGAGCTAAATCCCTGGCCCATTTTGAGTTATTAACTAGTCTTTTTCCCTAAGAAATGTACTAAGATGCCAGGTCTCATTCACACAGTCAGAATGGAATGAGTACCATATCCTATGGTTCCTTCTCTTACTTTGTTTTACTAAGTGATACAGAGCAGCAGTCTTGTCAAAGAGAAAATTTTATGTACTATATTCCGGAAGGTGGAACATGCTGCCCGCTGTTCTCCCACTAGAAATACCAAGGAGGCTAATCCATCCCTTGATCCCAGTTCTTTTTTTCTAAGCCTGGGTCTAGCTGTTGCCCAAGCTGTTGTCAGTCTTGTGGGCTCAAGTGATCTTCCTGCCTCAGCCTCCCAAGTTGCTGGGGCTGCAAGTTTGCACCACTGTGCTAGGCAGATCCCCCTTCTTTTTTTTTTTTTTTGGTGCCAGGGATCGAACTTGGGTTCTTGCACTTGCGAGGCAGGCGGCAGAACCACTGAGCTAAATCCCCGGCCCCAGATCCCCCTTCTTAACACTGGTGTTTGCCTGCCACTCCCTTGGGTCAGTCCCATGCTAGGAGTCACCCTGTGGCAGGTGAGCAGCATGAGCCCCTCACTGAGTAGCTTGTACACAGGATAGAGATGTGAACAAAGGGCATTTCAGCCCAGCAGGTTTCCCTAACCCTAGGCTGCTGTTTTCCCTGCTTTTTAAATACTGTTTCCTGGGCCCAGGCTGACATGTTGGATCAGGAAGCAGCCTTTGTGCAGATTCGGGAGGCAAAGACAATGGTGGAGGAGGATCTTCACAGGAGGCTAGAAGAGTTTGAGACCGAACGGGAGCAGCTGCAGAAGGTGGCAGACTCAGCAGTGGCCCTGGAGCAGCAGTTAGAACAGGCAAGTACCTGCTGCAGCCCTGGACTCAGGCACACAGAGGCCCTGTGGCCATGGGCCCGACCAGTGTGCACAACCAGGGCTGACTACAGCCAGCCTGTGTAGTGACCTCTCCTGTGAGGCTGCTAGGCAGTGTGGGTTGTGTTGGGTTGTTTGTGGAATATGTGCAAAGGATTACCATCAGACCATGAGTGCCAGGTTACCTCTGTTCATGCTCTGCATCAGAATTTTGCTTTTTTTTTTTTTTTTGAGACAGAGTCTCACTATGTAGTTCAGGGTGAAGTTTGAAAGCACTATGTATCCCAGGCTGGCCTTGAACTTGTGGCAGTCCTCTGGCCTCAGCTTCCCAAGTGCTGGATTATAGGCATGTAGCACCGTGCCTGGCTCAGAATTTGGCTTTAAAAAGACCCTCCAAAGAGCCCATCGAAGTTATTTAGATCCTGAACAGGGAAAAACTTGTCAATGCAGGGGTGAGGACAGCAGGGTGAACTTACTTCTGTTTGCAGGTGAAGCTGACTCAGCAGCAGCGAGACCAGCAGCTCGTGGCGCTGCAGCAGGAGCACTTGGGCCTGGCGAAACAGCTCACCTTGGCGCAGGAGGCCCTGCAGGCTCGGGAACAGTCCCTAGAAGACCTTCACACCCGATACAATGAGCTACAGGCACAGCTGGAGGAGCTGCAAGGGGAGGCTGCTGTCAGGGAGGACACGGTCCGCTTCCTGCAGAACGAGAAGATTGTCTTGGAGGTGGCTCTGCAGGCAGCCAGGAGTGGCAAGGAGGAGCTTGATAGGGAAGCGAGGCGCTTGGAAGAAGGTACTGAGGAGACATCAGGACTTTTAGAGCAGCTGAGACAAGAGTTGGCTGTCAAGTCCAGCCAGGTAACCGGGGCAACACCATGTTGTGATCATCCTCCCATGCATGTGGGAGAATTCTGTAGGGCAGGGGCCCCAGTGGCTCATGCTCTGCCCCAGCTCCACCTAGGCTTCTGGATGAGAAAAACACAGAACTGGGAGCCTGAGTTTGGTTTAGGGCTTTTAAAAGTCATCTGCCAAGAAATACCATCTTCTGTCTGCTGAGGATATGGACCTGAGCCTAGGGAGGAGCTATAAGAAACTTAGTTTCTTGAGGTGAGATAGGGCACAGGGAGGGGCAGGGAGGACCTGTCAGCCACCCTGGGATCCCAGTACTGAGACCACAGCCTGGCAGCAGGTCATACCTGGCAGGAACCAGTCAGCTAATAGTGCAACACAGTTGGGTGTAGGCAAATGTATTTTTAAAATCTGGACAGAGTGAAGAAGGATGTGCAGGAAGTAAAATTAACATTAGGGAATGGCTCAGCCCTTACATCTCCCTCCACAGGGTCAAGTGTAAGAGGGGCTCTGATCTGTTTCCTTTGGGGTGTTCATTTAGAAGGGTCATCAGGGTTCTCTACTGATTCGTATCTTGGTTAGGGAGACCTGGGCTAGCACTAGACAGTGTTGATCATATCAGCATTTTACCTGCATTGTTACTGACAAAGCTGGTTGCAGGTGCCCTTGAGTTATGATGCTTTTCCTAATGAGATGGAAGGTAGCAGGGTGGTGTTACTTTCACCCTGAGCTACTGTCTTTCTAATTCTGAAGTCTCTTCCTGACCTGAGAACCAGAGGCAGCCTAATGAAGAAATATGACTGTTCCCCAGCCTCCAGCCTGCTGGGTATCAGTCCCTGTGGCCCTCACTGGCATGGATGCTCATCCTTGGGCATCCCTGAGACTGCCCTGTCCACACGGGCTGCCTTTGGCCTGGGTCCCTTTCTTCTGCCTTTTCTGTGGAACTGCACAGGGTCAGGGGAACGTGACAAGGATGCTTACAGGGGATAAATGATGTATCTGGAACAACTGGTGCCTTGGTCCTTCGTGGATAGTTCCTGATGGAGAAGCTTAGAGCCACCTCCATATTGCAGGAAAGAATGTTCATTCCTCACTGGGCCCAAGTGATCACATGCTCCTGTGGAACATGTTCTAGTCTCAAAGGAGAAAACAGAAACAGCCTCTTCCCTAACTGGGACAGATGTGCTGACCCCATACCTCCAGGACAGTGACCCAGACACACGCACGCTGACCCTACACCCCTAGAATGGTGACCCAGGTGGGCACACTGACCCCCACACCCCCAGGACAGTGAACAAGATGAGCACAGTGACCTCCACACCCCAGGACAGCGACCCATTCAGGCACACTGACCGCATCTTCAGGACAGTGACCCAGGCAGATGCACTGACCCAGACCAGCTGCTGCGTGGTGAACAACGTTTCACTGTGATGGCTTCGGGGGGCTGTCACATCGCAGCATGACTGTCATTTGATGTGGACCTGTGCCTTTCTTGCTATGTGCCACGAGGGCCCTCGTGTCACGTGGCTTCTTCAGAAGCATCTCCATGTGGTTGGGTGTAGCTTGGTGAGCTCTCTGACCCTTTAGGTGGGAGGCTGCAGGGCCTGGGGCCCCTGCATGCTGAGGTTCTCTGGAGCTCAGCCTCACTGTTCTCTACATAGTGTTTGTGGCTGCTTTTGTGCTGCAGGACCTGACCAGAGAAGTTGCAGCAGATGCATGGCCCACTGGCCATTCCAGGGAGGGCTGTGGATATCTAGTCCAGAACGCTCCCTCCACACCCCTCCTCACTCCCCCATCTTGGTGCTGTTATGGGGTGAGGAAAAAGGATGTGGGGCTGTGTCCTGCCTGCGCACCTGGACTACTGGCCTGCATGGGGTTTCCTCTTTGTGCTGCCAGAGCACAGGCCTCCTAGACCCCTGAGGCCACCTATGTGCAAACCCGTCCCGTAGGTGGAGCACCTGCAACAGGAGGCGGCCTCCCTGAGAAAGCAGACACAGAAGGTGAAGGAGCAGTTCCTTCAGCAGAAGGTAGGACATAGTTTTCTCAAGTGAAACACGTGTCAGATGCAGCCCTTTGTGGTCTGTTGGCTTTGGTAGAATGAAATCATTCAGAAGGATGGAAAGATCCAGATCCTCCACACGTCCTGTCACAGTCTGTGAGGTCAGCATGTCCCCGTGTGGGCCATGCGAGGCACTTACCACTGTGGTGTTTGTCACAGCACCCTGTTACTGTCACTCCAGAGAGCCATGTGTGTTGAACGTTGTGTGCAGGTTGTTGTCTGTCATGTGAAGTATCTTTGAAAAGTGCTTGCCGCGGTCCAACATTACAACAGATTAGTGTCCCCGGAAGACATGAGACACAGATTCTGTGTGTGGAAGCAGTGTTTCCTATGGAGGATGCCTCTGATTCACACTCCTCACAGGGGCCCGCCCAGGTGCCCCAGGAGGCTGTGAGAGGAAGCTGTGCTTTATTTAAGTGGTGTTTTGGTTTGTCACTTACTGGCCTGTAAGGGAGAACCTTGCAGCCATGCAGCCAAGGTCCCTCAGATGGACAAGGGCCCTCGCCCCCTGTAAGGCCCAGGTCACTAGGATGCTGCCTCTCCTAGTGCAGAGCAGTGGGATACCTCAGTGGGTAGTGTCTTACACTGGGTGAAATACATTGTCTTTAGCTCAAATGTTATGCTCTAGCTGAATGGTAAATGAGTTGGTTTTTTTGTTTTGTTTTGTTTTTGTTTTTTGGGGGGGACCAGGGATTGAATTCAGGACCTTTGGCTTGCAGGGCAGGCATGGCACCACTGAGCTAAATCCCCAGCCCCGGTAAATGAGTTGTTTTAAGCTGTCATGCCCCTGGTAAGCCCCCACTGGGCACCAACTCTAGCAGTGTTGTGTGCAGGTGATGGTGGAGGCCTACCGGCGGGATACCACCTCTAAAGACGAGCTCATTAGTGAGCTGAAGGCCACAAAAAAGCGACTGGACCTGGAGATGAAGGAGCTGAGGCAGGAGCTGCTCAGGCTGCAGGGAGGGAAGAGGGCCGTGGAGGTGGAGTACTCTCGCTTGCAGAAGGAAGTGTCCCTGGCCCACCAGCAGATGGCTGACCTTGAGGAGCACCTCCAGTCAGCACAGAAGGAGCGAGACGAGATGGAGACATACCTGCAGGTCTGCCTGAAATGTGTGGGGCGGGGTTTCCTGTGTGCAGGGAGCAGTTGGAGGGTGGCCCAGGTCTAGGGCAGAGTGCATGCAGAACCCTGTGGGTCTCCATGAGATTCACAACATAGAAAGGACCAAAATGTCCGGCAAAGGGAGGGGACAGATGCCCATCATTCAGCGGTTTGCAGTGAGGCCTAGGAGGGCCCTGGGGAATCCAGGCAGGTACACAAGGAAAGTGAATTTCCTGCCAACCTACCCTTCCTCACCATACTGCTCATGCTCCAGACACAGTAATGGGAACTCTACAAACTTTCATTTGTCAAAGGCAGACATCTGCAGCAAGTGGCTTTGCACTTCTCACAGGCCTTTTTTTCTTTGAAGTCTTTGCAGTTTGACAAAGAGCAGATGGTCACTCTTACAGAGGCCAACGAGGCACTGAAGGAGCAAATAGAAGCACTGCAGCAAGAGGCCAAAAAGTGAGTCTGCACACAGCGTGTCTGTGGTTGTGGGTGATGCCCTCAATGAGGACTAACTCTGCCTCTGGAGAGGTAGCTGAGGGCATTCAGGTCCAAGTTTAAAGCTCCACCAATACTGAGCACTTGCTTTTTCTACAAAATAGTCCTGGAGTTCCTAAGCTGGTTTACTCATGCATCCTTTAACAAGAGCTACCTTTTAAAATTATTTTTGATGGTGCTAGGGATCCGCCCCAGAGCCTTGTGCTTGCTAAGCAGTCTCTACCATGAGACACACCCCAGCCCAGACACTCCCGTTCCTTTCTCTTTTCTTTCAGCTTTTTGTGCCACATACTTACAGCAACATCCTGCAGCTCCTGCTCTCTCACCAAGGGCAACACAGTGGTATTCCTCCTATACCTCATTTTGTGCTCACATAATCCTGAACACAAGCCTTCACAGGCACATACGTGTGTACTTGTGCACACATGTGCACACATGTGCAGATAGCCTTTGAGGCTTTTTACCTACATACCATGGCCTGTGCTGCTTGTCTCTTTTGGCTGATTCCCTAATGAGCCTAGTTGTGGGATTTCCTGCTGACTATCAGGAAGAATGCTGGGTGCACTTCTGTTAGGTAGGAGCGGGCTGTTACCCTGCCCTTACCAGGTCATTTCAGAACTGCTCCAGGAGGAGGGCAGGTCTAGCAGACATGACTCAAACTCCTGAAGCTCTTGCTTCCTCTGTGGCTTCCAGAGGTCCCTGCCATGCGTGTTCCTTCACCTCCCAGGGCCTCCAGGACAGTACTCACCTGCTGCCTGCCCTCATGCTCCCCTTGGCAGCCAGGCTGGGGCAGTAATCGGGATTGGGCTAAGCTTGGGTCTAAGCCCCGCCCAGCCCTTGAGGGTGAACAGGATGCCATTCACTAGCCCTTAGCACTGGGCAGGAAGGCCAGGAAACTGGGCAACGGCATTGGAGGTCAGCCGCCTCCTCTGTGTCTCCTTCATGTCCCAGGGCCATCACAGAGCAGAAGCAGAAGATGAAGCAGCTGGGCTCAGATCTGACCAGTGCCCAGAAGGAGATGAAGACCAAGCACAAGGCCTACGAGAATGCTGTGAGCATCCTCAGCCGCCGCTTGCAAGAGGCTCTGGCTGCCAAAGAGGCTGCAGACATGGAGCTGAGCCAGCTCAGAGCCCAGAGCACCAGCAGTGACAGTGACCCTGTCCTACATGTAGGTAAACCCCACCTCGCTCTCCCAGAGCCATGGAGACTCTTTGAGTGTAGGGCAAAGATGTTTTATAAACATTTTCTCCCCCTAAACCCATCTAAAAGAGAATTTTTAAAGCTGGTAGAACTGAAAAGTGTGGGTAGCATTTCTTTGAAATACACAGGTATCGTTAGTGACTTGTGCACAGTACCCATAGCCTCGTCATCCCTCAGCAGTGTGTAGTGGGGAACTGTTTTCACCGAGAAGCCTCCATGGTCTGGAGAAACTGTGCTCTGGCTGCGAGGCACAAGTAGGACCTGCCCTGCACTCTGCTCTGGCCATGCAGCCCAGGGTCCTGGAGTGTGGACAGAGGAGTGGCTGAGCGAGGGAGGGGTACGGGTACAGTGGGGCTGGGCCAGTGTTTGGCAGGAGGAGGATGCCCTGGAGAGGCAAAGAGGGCATTTTAGGTGGAAGGAGCTTGGGCTTGGCCTTGCTGATAATGAAGCCCAGACAGCTACCTGTGGGGCTCCTCCTGTCCTGTATTGGGCACCAGCAGGCAGTGGGTTAGGACCCTGAGATGGGAGAGACAGGCAAGAGGCAGCACTGATTCTGCCACAGTGGTCCAGAAGTGGAAAGAGCAGGACAGGAAACAGGCCACCAAGGGCAGTAGAAGAGGACAACGGAGTGGGCAGATTTGGGCTCCATGGGGAGGGGCGGCGTTGAGATCAGAGTGAGGTGCAGGAGGTTGGGTGGGGAGAAGGAGCCTCAGAAGGGGACTGGGCTGGGGCCGTGACTGGAGCTGCCCCTCCTGCGCGTAGCACTGTGTGCAAGGAACCCCCTGCTTCCATCTGCTGGGATGAACAGCAGGGCCATGTCCTGGGGAGGATGGAGGCCCTGGGGTCAAGGGGAAGCCGGTGCTTATGGGGGCCCCGGTGTACCTGTGCCAGCCTTGCTGGCGAGAGATGGGCACCTGCAGAACCCCGTAGTCTTCACATGCAGAAGCTCACAGTCCTCTCATCCTTGCCAGCTTTGAAGCTTACTGTTTTCTACTTTTACTAGAAGGGGTTAAATTTTTCCGGAGTGAATTTGTTTGAATTATACTGGTTACATTTCTTTATCATTGTATTTCTTTTTCTTTTTTAAAAAATTGTTATTCTTTTTTTGTTTTTGTTTTATTGTTTGAGACAAGGTCTCACTAGCCTTAAACTCACTGTGTGAACTCATGGTAATTCTCCTGCCTCAGCTTCAGAGTGCTAGGATCATAGGCATGTGCTGCCATGCCGGCTTATCATTGCATTTCTCATGTGAAATTTTCCTGTCTCCTGTCCACTTAAAGAGTTCATGAGTTGGAAGAGACTATATCATAACATGGTGCTTTCTTGTTCAATTGAGTAAATACTCCTCCCCCTTAGTGACTATAAAATATCAAGGGTGCTGTGTATGGTGGGGCACACCTGTGATCCCGACTCCTTGAGAGACTGTGGCAAGAGGATCTCAACTGTGAGGCCAGCCTCGGGTGTTTAGCAAGACCCTGCCTTAGAATAAAAGAAAGTAAAGGATGTAACTCAGTAGTGGAGCACTTGCCTACCATGTACAAGGCCCTGGGTTCAATCCCTAAGTATGGCAAGAAAATCCTGAGAGAGCATCTATTCAATTGTCATGTTTCTTATTACTTTAAAATCTCTCTTCTTTACTCCTTTGGATCAGCTGGAACCTGCAGCTGACAGTCATGGGTTTGGTCTGTAGTGTTACCATGTGTCTTTGATCCTCAGTCAGAGGAAATCAGAGCAGGTAGGGGTTAGAACCTTCCTCAGGAAGTAGTTGAGTGGAACCAGAAGCGTGTTCAGAACAGGACCTCCACCATGGTGGCAGCAAGTGTGTCTGGCATGTGTAAGCATGTGTGTAGTGTGTGCACATCTGCCCACGTGTGAACATGTGCCTGCGTGTATGAACAAGTGTGTGTTATGTTCGTGATCCAGAGTGCAGCTCACACACCACAGAGCCCTTACTGCTGGTTAGACTTTTTTTCTGTTTTCCCAGAGCATTTACTGTTTAATGGGATGATCTGTTGTCTGTGTGGGTGGTACCTGTCTGTGTCATAGTGTATGAATGCTGTGGTTGGTGACCTCAGACCCTTTCGCGAGAAGAAGTGTGTGAGAGCATGACTGGCACGAGGCCAGGCAGCTTCAGGGCCAGAGTTTCATGGGAGGCTTGGGGTGAGGACCTGTCATGGGTTGATGACCAGCCACACTGCGCCATCTACTGTAGGAGAGGATCCAGGCACTGGAGGTGGAACTGCAGAGCATTGGCCACAGCAAGCTGATGCTGGAGAAGGAGCTTCAGGAGGTGATTGCCATGACGAGCCAGGAGCTGGAGGAGTCCCGGGAGAAGGTGCTAGAGCTGGAGGACGAGGTAACCCCGAGCTGTACCCAGCACAGAGCACAGAGGCAGGCCAGACTGTCCCCCACACTCTATGGAGGGTTGCGACATTGTCAGCCATTTATATCCAGTGGAATGGTCACTGGGATTCGTACTGGAAACTTCTACTTGGTTAGAAGGCTTTGGTTACAAACTCTAACTTGAACCTTTAAAAGAACTCAGAGTGAGAAGCAATTCTAGCTTCAGGTGGCATGTACTGCAGCTCGATGCTGTCACTGAGCCATGGTAGCCCCTGGCCCCTCCACCAGGAGTTCCAGGGGGCCATCTGTCCCTCCAGGGCTGCCTGCTTCATTCAGCAATCTGTCTCATCTTGAAATGTGTTGCTGAGGTCAGCCCAGTTCATGTTCATCTGTGCAGTGGCTCCGCTGGCTGCACAGTCCCTGCACCCTCTTCCCGGGAAGCTATGGTCCCTGGAGAGTAGCTGCCATAGCCCCTGCAGCCTCAGTCATGGATCGAGGGCAATGTGTGCTGGCTCTACTGCCAGCTGTTTCCTGCTGAAAACCACCCTCCTGTTTCTGGGAGCACAGTGATTCCATGTAGCACAACAGGTCATTTCAGTCACTTTGACGTTTTAGCTTCAAGAGTCCAGAGGCTTCAGAAAGAAGATAAAGCGCCTTGAGGAGTCAAATAAGAAGTTGGCTCTTGAGTTGGAACATGAGAGAGGGAGACTCACAGGCCTTGGACAGTCCAATGCAGCCCTGCGGGAGCACAACAGCGTCTTAGAGACAGCGCTAGCCAAGAGGGAAGCTGACCTGGTCCAGCTGAATCTGCAGGTATTTAGACTCAGGTGCCAGGGTAATGAGAGCTGGTGGGCCTAGTACACTATCAGTGTTGCACACATCATGTCACTGTGAGCACTCACGGGAACATGACCTCCTTGTCTTAGGGAGAAACAAACAAGAGCTTGGGGAGTCTGGTTAACTCGCAAGCCTAGATCTCTGAGCTGCAGGGGTAAAGTGGGGAGTTCTGAATGTGAAACCAGAGATCATTCATTCCTTTTGCATGGTGATCCTGGCAGGGCAGGCAGGCTGTCCTCCAGTCCTAGGCAGTCACAGGGGCAGTGGATATTCACCTTTGTCCTCACACAGGTCAGAACTGGGTCTAACCCAGACTGTTCTTAGCTCCTGGGTTCCACATCTGCTTTGTGGCCTGAGGGATGGCTGGGACTTCTGGGAGTCTTCAGAGAGGGCCACATTGTGCCCCCTTACCCCTTCCAGAGAGTATTTTCTTTACCCTTCTTCCCACCACTCCCATTCTCTACTGCCACACATGATGACGTTTGTGTTTGTACCCCAACATACATGTGTCACTGGGACCATGTGACTGTACCCCGTGACCTCAGATGCCTGCTGCCATAGCAGGGGCTCTCTTCACTGTTCCTCTCCGTAATGTCCTGTGGTGCGTGTGCTCAGCCTGCGGGGCTTCCTGCACGGCACCCACTGTGGGCTCTGCCAGTTTCTTGCAATGGTGCCTCCTTGCCATCCTTCTGCAATGTGGTCTAGGTGCAGGCAGTTTTGCAGCGTAAAGAGGAAGAGGATCGCCAGATGAAGCAGCTTGTCCAGGCCTTGCAAGCCTCACTGGAGAGAGAGAAGGCAGAAGTGAGCAGCCTCAAGAAGCAGGTGCGTGGCCAGCTGCCCACCCACAGCCCGCAGGGGCCTGGGAGGCACCTTTCCCACTCTGCTCCTTCTGGGGCTCAGTGTTGTCCATGCTGTGTGATGGTGACAGGCTGCAAGGTGGCATCATATTAGATGGCTACACAGTTATGTCCTAAGGGGGATGGACTGAGCATATTAGTCTCTGTTAGGAACAGGTATCCATGTCCTGCAGTGCTGATTTAGACACACACTGCCCATGTGGGTGATGTGCAGACAAGAAAGATGCCACTTGCACCCCTTTGTGCAGAAGCTGATGGCGACCTCCTCTGGCCCGGGCTTTTTTCTTCACCATTGGAACCTGAGCTTCCTGCTGAAAGTTTATTCTTAACTTAAAAGAAGGCATAAATAGCCAGATGTGGTTGCACATGCCTGTAACACCAACTATTCAAGAGACCAAGGCAGGAGGAATGAAAATTCAAGGCCAGCCTAGGCAACTTAGCAAGATCCTGTCCCAAATTAAAAAACATAAAATGGGGGCCGGGGATTTAGCTCAGTGGTTCCAGTGCCTGCCTTGCAAGCATAAGGTCCCGAGTTCGAGCCCCAGTACCAAAAAAAAAAAACAAACCGTAAAAAGGGCTGGGGATGTAATGGTAGAACACATGCCTAGCATGCACAAGGCCCTAAACCAGTACTACAAAAAAAGAAAAAAAGACAATTTATAAATAAAAGTGCTGGGGGAAGTAAATGACGTGTATGTGACTTTGATTTCTTTCTTTTTTTAGAAGACTTGTGAATTTTGCTTATTTTTTCCTGTAAATGCATTTAGGCTTACCCTGATTTAACAATAGTACACAGTGGTTAAGCATTTTAAAAAGCACAAAGATGAGAGTTAGATCATCTCACATCTCCACCTAGTGACAATACTGTCAGTATCTTCCATTCGAGTTGTGTTCTTTTTCTTTTGTGATGCTGGGGATTTAACCCAGGGCTTTGTGCTTGCGGGGCAAGTACTCTACCACTGAGCTATGCTATGCATACCCCCACCTGGGGTTGTTGTTTTAATGATTTGTAAGAGTTCTTTTAAATAAAGTGCATGTTAGTGCCATTAGACAAGGAAACTAAATTATTAAAAATTGATCTCTCTTTTTCTTTTTTATTGGTTTGTTTGTTTTTTAGGTTTGTTTGTTGTTTTGGTACCAGGGATCGAACTCAGGACCTTGTGCTTGTGAGGCAGGCGGTAGAACCACTGAACTAAATCCCTGGCCCAATTTTTTAGATTTTTTGAAACTGGGTTTAGCTCAGGCTGGCGTCAAACTAATGATCCTCCTGCCTCAGCCTCACCCATTACATTTTTTGGATACTTTCAAGAATTTGCTTTCCTCTTAGAAATCTTGACAGAATCTGTTAGGTCTGAAAAATATTAAAATTTCAGAAAGGAGACTAGTTACATGATAGACTTGACAGTATGATGGGAAGGTAAATTGCTCTCAGAATACATGAATAAAATAGAAAGATGGAGATATCTTGACAGTCAAGAATTAATGTGTTCATTCAGCGGACACTAGCAACTGCATCCTGTTTGCTTGCTGCATGCTGAGCATCGTGGCAGGCACCCTCAGTTCTTTGGGGAACTCGTGTTGGATTGGGAGCAGCTCTGCCTGCTGGTGCTTATTGCCCGTCAAGCCTCAGGTGCCCCACAGAGCACCTCATGTGTGGGTAATGCCAGCTTCCTCCTTCATTATAGGTGGCTGCTGCCAGGGTGGAAGCTGGCCATAATCGCCGGCACTTCAAGGCAGCCACCATGGAGCTGAGTGAGGTGAAGAAGGAGCTGCAGGCCAAGGAGCACCTGGTGCAGACACTGCAGGCCGAGGCTGATGAGCTGCAGTGAGTGATGGGCCATGTGGCAACCCAGAGGGGATGGGGCAGCCACCTGCCCAGTGCAGTGATATGGTAGAGGCCAAGCTGCCAGGGTCTCCCGCTTTCGAATCACTTAGCTTTTACCAAATTGCTTAAGGGATCAATCAAGGGAGCCATTACCTGACTCTCATCCCAGGAAGCCTCATTCCCCTGGTGCGTTCCTGCCTTGCTCTTCCTCCCTGGGACAGGGAGCTATATGAGCACTCACTGTTAGACTGTGTCCC
The DNA here is from genome assembly GCF_000247695.1 of Heterocephalus glaber. The sequence goes on along the minus strand of NW_004624747.1, from coordinate 28,145,820 downwards.
GGGCACCAAGAGGTCCTTGTAGCTCCACAATAGCATAGCATCAACTCAGACACACTGGGGCATGGCCATGTACACTGCAGCCCTGGTGTCCTCTGCTCACTATGTGATCTGTGAATGGGTGGTCAGCACTGTACCCTGAATGGTGTGGACAGAGCTTGTCTTCCAGAGGGATTTGCAGGGTCAGGGGAGTATTACAAGCATCCAGCACCATCTGCAGCCTGAAGTGAGCAGTCTGGAGCTCACCAGGATGGCTGCAATCCACAGGCCATATCCAGAGTGGAAGGCAAGCTGGGAAGATGCTGTCATTTCATTCTTACCTTTTCTAATGTCAGGATTCAGGAGCGGAAACACTCCCAGGAGATAGCACAGTTCCAGGTGGACCTGGCAGAGGCCCGGACCCAGCTCCAGGTCCTGCAGCAGAAGCTGGATGAGCAGCTGAGCCAGCAGCCTGCGGGAAGCCAAGAGGTGACTACTGGACCCCTTACTCCAAGCCCTGCGTACTTGGAAAGGAATCTGTATGTTTTCCTAAATATTAAAAGATAGGCAGAAATAGCATACAGCCATGTTCCAGTATAAGAGCTCCAACTTTATAATTCCCTTGGTCGTGTAACCTTCCCCCTTCAGATGGAAAATCTCAAGTGGGAGCTGGATCAGAAAGAGCGGGACCTCCAGTCTCTGAAGCAGCAGCTGAACCTGACGGAGCAACAGGGCAGAAAGGAGCTGGAAGGAATACAGCAGCTGCTACAGGTGTCTGTTCCTGGGCTCTGGTGGCACTCGTGGCAGGTGTCTGTCCCCTGGGTCAGCTTTTCTGTGAAGCTGGTAGGGCTTGCTAAGATTCCTCATGTGGAAGTAAATGGCCACAGTCACAGTCAGAGCTCATTTGTCACCCAGAAATGATTAAATTCTTGAGGCTGGCTATGCAAGGCAACTAGATGGATATTGCTTGTGTCTGGGTACAGCTCTGGAGTTTCAGTGAGATGTTAGGGTATGATTGTCACTGGGCCCTTCAAAGTCTTGGTGTCCAGAGAGGAAACTGCTGAGAGGGAGACATCTCACATTTCATCCTATAAAAATCAGTCCAAGGCCACCCCACTTGAGACCCGTCCTGAAAACCCAGGAGTTATTCTCCTTCTCCTTATTTCCAGTAAAAACTCTCCTAACTTCCTCAAAAAATAAAAATAAATATCACTCCGCTAGAAGTGATTTACAAACGAAGGTCTCAACAGTGTGTTTCAGATCTTTTTGCATTTAAAAATCTCAATTCACTCTCTGTAGAATATCAGGTGTGAGCTAGAGATGGTGCAGGAAGATCTGTCCATGACCCAGAAGGATAAATTCATGCTCCAAGCTAAAGTGTCTGAGCTAAAGAACAACATGAAGACTCTGCTTCAACAAAACCAGCAACTCCAGCAAGATCTCCGCCGTGGCGTGGCCAAGGTGGGTTTCGGGTTCGTGTGCCCTGGGCTAACCCGGGTGCACTGGACAGTTGTGTGTGAAAATACATAATAATAGTAGATTCTGCTTGGATACCAGGCCAAATCATTTTACTTTGGTGCCTTTTCCCATAGAAAGTTTGCTGTTTTTCATGAATCCAAGTACCATTTTGTTTCAATAAGCTTTGTAAGCCAGATGAGAGAGTGACTGTGCTGAAATGGCTCTGCTATCCTGCTGCAGTGACATGTGGTTCAGGCTGGGCCCCTGGCTACATTGCCAGCCCTGCTCAGGTGCCAGCACAGCAGCAGATTTCCACTCAGTCCATGTGAATCAGCCAGGGGCAGAGGCAAAGAGCTCTCGCTGACTCAGGTTTATTTAGCATCATTTGCTGTCTGTCAAAAGTTGTATGTCCTAAAAAAAAAAAGTTGTATGTCCTAGCTGGGTTTGATCATACAGGCCTTTAGTCCCAGCTATTCAGGAGGCTGAGACAGGAGAATTACAAGTTTGAGGCCAACCCAGGCAACTTAGGGAGAGCCTGTCTCAAAATAAGTGTTGAGGATGTAGCTCAGTGCTCTCTAGAATCAGTCTCCCTGAAGAAGGGGGGAAAAAGCTATCTGTCATAGAGAAGGGTGTTTACTAAGTTGGGAGCACTACTTAATTTCTTAGGAAAGCTCATAGAGACCATGGATCTCTGGAAGCTTCTGTCTGAACTTCATTTTAGGATCCAGCCATATCCTTTTTGAGTATCCTGACTTAGGTCATTTCTGCTTTGTCATGTACGTTAGGAATAAAGCTTTGCCACCCTGTGACCAACCTACCTGTCTACCTTTTTTTCTTCCTGTTTTTCGTACTGGAAATTGAACCTATGGCCTTTGTACCAAGCTACATCCCTCCCTCCCCTTTTTATATTATTTTTTATTTTGAGACAGGGTCTTGCTAAGTTGCCCAGGCTATGCTCAAACTTGTGTTCCACCTGTTTCAGCCTCCCAGAGTGCTGGGATTTGTACAGGCTTGTGGCTCCATATGCAGCTCAGCCAGTGTTTCTTGAACTCCAGCGATGGTCAGGCTGTGCTGATACAAAGAGCAGGACAGTCCCCCCAGGGCAAGCACCCATCTGACTCAGGTTGTGATGGGGAAACTGACAGGGCCCTTGGGCAGCTAATGATATGTTTGGGGTTTTTTGGTTATTTGTTTGTTTGTTTGCTTGTTTTTTGGTACAGAGGATTGAACTCAGGACCTTGTGCTTGCAAGGCAGGCGCTGGAACCACTGAGCCAAATCCGCTGCCCAAGCTAATGATATGTGTTTACAAACAGAGGAAAGAACCGAAGAGTGAGGCCAGCTCCTCTAGCCCAGCGACACCCATCAAGATCCCAGACTGCCCCGTCCCAGCCTCACTGCTAGAGGAGCTGCTGAGACCCCCGCCTGCTGTGAACAAGGAGCCCCTCAAGAACCTGAACAGCTGTCTGCAGCAGCTTAAGTATGCCCTGTGGCCCCCTGCATTAACTGTAAAGATGTGTGGCAGGGTTGACTTGGAGAAATTGCTCCTATGCTGCAGGGAGGAAGCAATGCTACCGTAAGTGGTCAGGAAGTGGGAGCTTCTCATGGGCAGGGCCTCTCCTTCGTGTTGTGAGGTGAAGGTTGCTGGGATTGAATGTTCCCAATGTTCCTTCAGAAAATGAAGCCCTGATGTTCTGCACCCATCAGCTGTCAGACAGGAAAGGCCAGTGTCATGGTCATGTGGGTCCCCAGGGGCAGGTTACCCTGTAAGTGGAAGTCATGTGTGACACTGGCCTCAGGTAGCAAGGGTCTCAGAGTGACTTGGTGGGCATCAGGCCCTTGGGTCTGTCATTTGCATAGTTCCAGGTATCTGCCTAAAGTTGAAGCACAGGATGGAAGTGCCAAGAACTCTGACCTCCGACCTTGGCTGGTTCTGCTGGCCCTGGATAGGAGTTCCATGGTCTTGGAGGTACCACCTATGCTAGGGACCCAGGTGCCGTGGGCTCAAGTTTGTCAGAGGAGGCTGTAGCTGATGGCTTGTTTCTGACCCTTGTGTGATCTGGGTCTGTTCCTTTGCCTTCTCCTTCTCCCCAGGCAGGAGATGGACAGCCTGCAGCGGCAGATGGAGGAACACACCATCACTGTGCATGAGTCTCTGTCTTCCTGGACCCAGGTGGAAGCACCCCTGGGAGAGCACGCCCACCCCCGGGGAGACACCCAGCAGCAGGGTCGCAGCAGGGCACCCAGAGAAGGCCTGGAGCAGTGACAACCAACCACTGAGGGCAGTGTGCTGCTGTGTGCAGGGATGTACCGTTTCTAATACTATTTATTTGATTGTGTGCTCTACATTTTCCTGAGAGATGAAATTTTAAGTTTTGCTTTTGCCTTTGAAAAGGAGTGAAATAACAGAGTAAGAGCCAAGGTTTAGAGAAATAGTCATTGCAAACCACAGCTAGCTTTTCCCATGAAATGACCAAATCTTAGAAGCCGGGTTTAGAGCTCAGGAGGGAGTTTCTGGATGTCTGTCTGGTGGGTGCTGTGCAGGAGGAGGTGTCAGTGGGCATGAGTAACATTCATCACTGGTTTCTGGCAGAGGCTTTGCAGGGCAGGGTCTGGGGGCAGCAGCGCCAGGGACCCAGGCAGTTCTTCCATCCCACTTAGCAAGAGCTTTACTTTTCTGCAGAAATGTTTGATTTGCACCTTTGGCTTTTTAGTTCTCTTTTTTTTAATAGCCATCTCACCATAGGATGTGTATAAGCACTGAAAATCATAATCTTGTAAAAGCATACGCGTATATTATTTAAGAAGAACTGATTATCTTTTTATTGATTGCCATTTGAAAATTTGCTTTTGGGTAATAATGTACATGTAGGATTTAGGGATGTCAGTCAAAAAACTGTATTTTAAGAGGTATATTTTATTTACTGCACCTTCTAAAGCCAAATATTCTTGCACAGAAAAGATTCTTTATTGTTTTAGTTTCACTTTTTTCTGAGGGTTTTTACTTCCTCCCCAGTCTCCTCATAGTTTACAACATTGGCCTGTCAGGCTGCTGGCCTGGCATGGTCCATCTTGGCTGACTGCCAGGCAGATGAAGCAAGGACCTGGCATGTGGGGGCACAGGGTGTGGAAGAAAGCAGGGGAGGAGGAGGGCCTGACTCACACGTGGGCTGCAGGCCTCCTGAGACAGTGTTCCCCGGGCCCTGTGATGTGGTGGATGCCAGCATCACCTGGAATCAGCTCTGATGTCTAGAAGAGACTTGCAGGTACCACAGGCAAGTGGCTGCAGTCTCCTTGGAACGGAGGCTCAAAGACAGATGCCTTGTTTAAGATTAGCACCAAGTGAGGCGATTTTACTGGGATGTTTTCCACCTAAGGTCCTAATGCTGCAGACTGACTGGGAGAGATGAGGTCTTTAAACTTACCCCCTAGTTACTAAGAAAATCTAAAATGATACTTATTGTTAGGAGTTAGGAGGAAGAGAGGGAGGGAGGTCCAGTAGCCTCTGAAATGAAGTTCTGGAGTTACTGGTCAGTCCCAGTGTGCACGGTTAGTAGATTGCTTGTATCTATTTTGTGGAGAAAACAGTAAGGAATTTTTAAGGTGTTTATGTTCTTTTGTAATGTACTATTGGAAGGTTAATTGATATGGTTAAAGTAGCATTAACAACAAAGATGTTTGGTGTTTTAAAAAGAATTCCTTAGCAAGTATTGTAATTTCTTAAATGTATATATCATTTGTACAGGGTTAATCTTGAAATAATACTTGACAACTTCATTATAAATATATCCTACTTTTTACCTAAGTTGGACATTGTTTTGACAAAATTGTTTTTGTACCATTAGAAAAGAGAAATGGTAATATGCCTTCTTATTTATTTCTGTTATATTATCTTTTGTGTTAGTCTTAAACCAGGAGGTAACCCTTGGGCACAGTCTGTGGCAGAGCTGCCTTCTCCTGAGCTGCTGTGCTTTCCTGTGAGGAAAGAACAGGCTACCCTGACTCCTCCATTCAGGAAAAGCGGCTCTGCTCTGTGCCGCTTCGTCCCTCACACCTGGCTCGTCTCTAGCTGTGCCCACCCCATTGCCTGGCCCTCTTGGTTCCAAGGGCCTGGCCGTCTTGGCCCTAGCCCGTGTCTGTCTCTGTGTGCTTGTTTTGCACACGCCTGCCATGCTGGACCTGAGGCCCTGTGCCCAAGCTGGTGCTCCCTTCATGCTTCCTTTCAAAGTTACCTTGAAGAGAGGTTGGGTTTGTAAGTGGCCTGCTTTTGATCACTGAGGGATTTTTCCTATCTCCAGGGGTCTCTACTGCACTTCTACCTCCCAGAGCTAGATTCTTCGTGACTGCAAAGATTGTGCTTGTGGGCAGAAGTGGGAGTTACAAGATTCGCTTGTGGGTGACCAGTTCTGTCTAGAGTACTACTGTGTGAGAGCCTTCCACTGCAGTGCATGTGTGCATGTGACTCCTACACACTGTCTGTCGAATCCTGTTGCAGGGAGTATTGTCTTGGGCACTTATGATGTCATTCCTTGTTTTGCTTTCTTTTTTTTTTTTTTTTTTGGTACCGGGAATTGAACTCAGGACCTTGTGCTTTCAAGGCAGGCGCTGGAACCACTGAGCTAAATCCCCGGCCCATTCCTTGTTTTTCTTATGTTCAAAAGAAAATTTATTTCAATGTGGTATCCATCAAGTATTTTTCATGGTATATGTCAATCAAAGCCACGGATCTCACAGACTTATACACCTTTGTTGGAAGAAGTAACAGGCAGTGTTTTCAATAGGACCTGAAGCTAGACTCAGGCCTGGGTCCAAGGGACAGGATTAGCCTTCTAAGAAGACACTGTAGTATACCACATCAGGAAGCTTGTGCTAAACTCTTTCTCAGTTTAAACTTCCTTTCCTTGGTATACGGTTACTGCAAAAGCCATGAGCCTACAGAATAACAATAATATTTCCGGGGATTTAGCTCGGTGGTTCCGCCAAATGCCTTGCAAGCACAAGGTTCCAAGTTTGATCCCTGGTACCAAAAAAAAAAAAATTTCAGAGACAGAATAACAATGACATATATTATTCCTATTTCTATGAGGTTTTTTTTTAACAAAAATTTAAGCGTTGTGTGTAAAGATTCTGAGAGTGAAAAGGACCTGCATATTTGAAAGAGAACTGTCCTGGGGCATTCCTTTAAAGGGCCCCTGACGTAAATAGCTGTGGTGTGAGTCTTACTCTATCTCAACCTGTGGTGGGCTCAGCTTCAGACAGGATCCTTGAGGGCTGTTTTCAAAGGTCTCCAGAGTTCTTAGTTGCTCATTTCTATAAAAAAGATTCCTCACAAAATAGAGTTGGTCAGATTGGGACAGTTCTGGGGAAGTGTCACCATGTGTAACAGTTTGTACCTTTAAGAAGCATGTTGATTTTTTTTATGAATATAAACGTGCTTGGGAATTCCTTAAATTTTGTGCAATAAACTATTTTTGGTAAAGGTTTTCATATTTCATTGGGGGGCTTTATTTTAATAGTTATATTGTCATATTTTAGAGTATCCTTTTTACCTCATGTGGTTGCACACCTGGTCCCAGTATGTTTTAACAGAGAATTCTGTTCTGCAAAGTTTGAGGCAATTGTTGCTTTAGAACAGGCAAGAGCAGCAGGTTACATGCTGCTCCCTCGCTGACCTGTATTCACCATTGCGGCAGGCCGGGAGCCCTGGGGAGAGTGTGTTGAGGGGACAGTGGGCGCTGAGCCTGCCCGGCCACGCCCTCCTGCTCATCTCAGTGCTGCCTCCCAGCTCCTCTTGTCTCCATCAGCCGTCCTTTAGTTTTGATCAAAAAGTTAGCCAGGTGTAGAGTTTTCACCTAAATGCTACTATTAATAGCCCATGTGTTTTTTGTTTTGTTTTTTGAGACAAAGTCTATGTAGTTCAAGCTGGCCTTGAACTCACTGTGTAGCCCAGGCTGACCTCGAACTCAGAGCAATCCTCCTGCCTCGGCCTCCTGAGTAATGGGATTACAAGTGTGCGCCACTACACCTGGCTAACCCACTCATTTTTACAAAGTCTAGAAAAGAAGAAATAAGTCACAGGATTTGACTTGGCCCCATTCTCTCTCCCCTGTGGCTCCAATGTTTCACCTTTGATAGGAGGGTCAGGTGATGAGGATCCTCTACAGTGTAAGTGAAAATCCCCTGTCCACCTTCTTCAGTGGCCTTAACCTCCTGAAATATGGGAAATGCAATATACTTTGTCTGCAATAACTAATTTTTTTTTGGTACTGAGGATCGAACTCGGGACCTTGGCGTGCGAGGCAGGCGCCAGAACCACTGAGCTAAATCTCCAGCCCTGCAATAACTATTAAGGGGCTTGTATGTGTCTGAACTTTTTGCTCTTGTCTATAAAATTGCTAAGCTTCTGCAGGGACTGGACTAGTCGGAATTATATTTTCAGGCAGTATCTGCGTCATGCAGTAGATGCTCCACGCTCCATCCACCCACAGGTTGCACAGTGGCCACTGTGGGAATGACTGGCAGACTGTAGTAGCCACTTCCTGGCACGGAGTGGTGGCAGCACTGTTAGGGAACCCTGGGGGAGCTCAGTTTTTAAAAATCTCCAGGTCACTCAGCATCTGACCCCTCATGCAATCCCAGGAAGCAGATGATGGGGGAACCTGTAAAACAGGGTTATTTACACCTCTGCCATCCAGTTTGCTGGGTAAACATGATAGTTGCTAGAAGGGTCCCCAAGCCTTTCCTAGATGAGAAGAAATTCTTAGTATAGCAATCAATAGCTCCTAAAAGCAGAAGCATTTATTGGAACTCTGCCTGGCATTATGCATGTTTTCACTCAGCAGTGACTGTTGCAGACTCTGATAAAAAGTGTGCTTTGATAAAGGTCTTTTTCCTGGAAGCAGTGGGCACTATTAAACTGTGTTGCCAAGCTGTCTCTGCCATTCTTTTCGATATCCTATATCCACCTGTTTGTGTGTGGGGGTGTAACTGTTGCCATCTCTATCCCCACATCCCATAGGATGGGTGGGCTCAAGCCTGGCCCCACCACACGCTGACCATCTGCAATTTTGGGTGGGGAGCAGGGGCTGACACCTCCTGAAGACAGAGCTCCCAGCACCTCCCAGGCAGGGGCAGGTTTACAGGCACCCTGGGGTGTTCAGCTGTCCAGCCCTCTCATCCAGGAATCCACAAGGGATGCTTTGTGGGTGTTTTGCACAGGACTGTCATGTCTGAATACCCTAAAGCGTGCAGATCTACTGAGGGGTGGTCCCACCTCACAACCTCCCAGGAAGCTTCTCATGTGGTAAACGTCACTTCTCCACATCAAACACACTTCTGAGTTTCCCCAGTACCTAGATGCCCTTTCAGTGTCTGTCCTGAGTTGGGGAAGACCCTCTGTGGGCCGTCTCTGACTCTGCTCCCTGTGACTGCCACACAGCCTGCCCAGCCCCTCCCATGGTGCCCATGCTGCTCAGCTGAGGAGAGGAGCCAGCGTGTTCTGCTAGAGGATCTCAGTCCCGAGTCCCCTGGCCTGAGCCCTGTTTTCTCTCTACACAACATACTATATGACTGGATTTCTACAGGTTCAAAACATTGCTGGTAACAATCTCAATGAACATATATTCCTTTTTCTTGTTTAGTACTGGGGATGGAACCCAGGACTTTTGCATGTATCCTTTTAAATTAAGAAGTTCAATTAATACTGAGAATAAACGAATGAAAAACATCATTAGCTGCTCCCTGCCGATCTGGGGCTTACTCCTGAGCCTGTATTCTTAGAAGATTAATATTACTGCATTCCACCAGCATCAGTCTGTAGTGAAGATTAAATTGAAATGTATCTAAATTTATGTTGCAATAAAGTAAATCCTGAGGCTGTGAAACATTGGAAATTCAGGCCAGCACTTCTCAGTCCACAGTGGCCATTAACAGGGTTTTTATCCATTTTCCCCACAATTATTCTATTTAACCACAGATAACCATATCTATTTAACAGCTTGATGGGGGTGGTGAGACAGCCCTACCTGGATCCTTTTTGGCTGGATCTACAGGAATCTAGGTGAGAAGGTATTGATCAGGCTGCTGAGGATGCTGGACCAGAGACCCAAGACTTGTCAGTTTCTCATTCCCGTAAACAGCTCAAGGATAAAAACACCAGGTGAGAGCAGGGCTGAGAACAAAGCTGCCTCTATCTCTGGGGACAGCTGTGCTGGGTTCCACCTGCTGTCTGGTGTCCCAGGTTAGGGGCCAAGGGCATAGGACACCTGTTGATAACAGCACAGTGGCTGTCTTCCTGCTGCAGTGTGTCCAGCTACAACTGGAGAATGGAGGCGAATCCTGGCTGGCAACTGACTATGCTGTTCATCGTTTTTCGAATCGGTTCTCTTAGAGTACTTGGATTTTTGGTTCAGGTCACAAAATCCCTTATAATTGGGGAGGACTCTGCCACTCTTAAAAGTGCGTGTGCATGTGCACACACACACACACACACACACACACACACACAGACACACACTTTCAATTCATGTTTGAACCATGAGTAGTAAAGCCAGCCGTTGTAGGGGCTCTATACCGAGTGTGGCACGTGCTGCTTCAGCTCTAAGACATACTATTGCAGTCCCTAGCTACCACTGGGAAAACCGAAGCACAGGAAAATTAATCCAGCAAGTCACCCAGGAGCTAGGCGGTTGGGCCACCAACCATGAATGCACAGTGGTACATTCATGAACACTCCAGCGTTGGGGAGAGGCTGGGGGAGAGAGGATGTATGATGGTGTTACTTGAGTCCATCACAGGTTGAAAATGCTGCAAGTCCAAAATGCATTTAATACACCTAAACTACAAAGCAGCTGCTCAGCACTGTCACATGCTGCACATGAAGGGCTAGCAGGGAGCTGCAGCTTGCTGCACTGCCCAGCACCACAGGAGGATCTCATTGCATATCAAAATTCAAAGTATGTTTTCTGTATTTTTTAAACAGCTTTATTTCAGTATAACATGTACAGCAAAGTTTACCAGTTTTAAGTGTATAATGCAGTGAATTTTCAAAGTGTATACTATCATGAAACCACCACCAAAATCAAGTTGCAGGATGATTTCACCACCACCAAAAGTCTGTCATGCCCTTGAGAGTCAATCCCCTCCCCAGGCCCAGCACCAGCTTCCTGTGGCTATGGTACTGCCTTTACTAGAATTCAAGTAAAATCTTAAAAGTATTTCATTTTTGCTCCTGGGTTGCTTCACTTACCTAAGGCTTTTAAGATTCATCTCCATGGCTTCCTGTACTGGCACCTAATGCTCACTAGGACCCCACTGTGGATGTACCAGGATGTCTGTCCATCCTCTACAGTAGAGCTCATTTCTGCTTCCTGGTTATTTTACATTAAGCATTGATGTCCCTGCCAGTCATCTCTAGGCCAAAGCAGGCTCCTAGGCAGCCCTGGATGGAGGTGGGCCCTAGAGCAGCAAACGCTGGGTCTTATGCCAGCTTCTCCAAGTGTGGTTGCTTCTGAAAATTTATCATTCAGCAAAGCTGAAAATTCATGAGTCAAACCATTGTAAGAGGACTTTCTAGCCTAATTAAAAACAACAAATGGTAAGCATTCATTCAAACAAGGCACTTTTTTAAAAAATGGCATAATTTACAATAAAAAAGCACAGATTTTTCAGTGTACAGTTTGATGAGTTTAGACAAATGTGTGGTTCACTATAAACCCAAAAAAGCTAAAGGGCATTTTCGTTTGTTTTGGTACTGAGGATTGAACTCAGGACCTTGTGCTTGAGAGGCAGGTGGTGGAACCACTGAGCTAAATCCCTGGCCCCCTAAAGGATGTTTTCTTTGTGTCCCTTTTTAGCCAACTGGCTCCCTCCAGGACAACTGCCTCCAGGGACAACTGCTGTTCTGATTTCTTTCACCAAAAAGTTCTGCCTGTTCTTAAGACTCAAAACTGGAATCATGTATGTACTCTTGTGTCCAAATAAGGCAGGAGATTAAGGCATGGCAAACTCACTGAGCAAGTGGGGGTGACCTCTCAAAAATCAGTTACAGGACACATGCTCAGAACAGGTCCCAAATCCCTGTACCTGAAACCAATCAAAGTGGTGTCTTCAATTCTTCTCAGGAGAACTCAAACAAGTTTTGGGTTTTTTTTGGTACCGGGGATCAAACTCAGGATCTTGCACTTTCGAAGCAGGCAGAGGAACCACTGAGCTAAATCCCCAGCCCTCAAACAGGTTTTTATCGGACAGCCTAAACCTGATGTCGGCTTGAGGGGGAGACACAAAAGACAGACTCCATCAAGCTGGGCACCACTGCTAACTCTTGTCAGTGGCTCACCTCTGCAGGGTGTATTTCTTTTCTTTCTTTGGCCCACACTCACTCTGAAGAGTGTGTTCCTTTTCTTTTCATAACCTTAATAAATGTAAAACCTGGTTGTCTTCTGCCGCTCTGCATGAATGTCTGTGGGTGGGATCTGTGATATGGGACAGTTAAAGTCACCTACTCCTCAGGGAAGCTTTCCGTGCCCTCAAGGATAGGGGATGACATGTAACAAGTAATTCGGACTAGAAACAGCAAACTATTTCTCAAGTGTGCACTGCGACTGGACAGCATTTTTACTCACTGAAAAACTTTCTTCTCTAGCTTTGGTTGGTGGCATGTCTGTAATCTCAGCTACTGGAGAGGATGAGGTAGAATAGCGAGTTTGAAGCCATCCTGGGCAAACTCAGCAAGACCCTGTCTGAAAATTAGCATGGCATGGTGGTGCCCATCTGAAATTCTAGCACTTTGGGAGGGTGAGGCAGGAGGACCCAAAGTTTGAATTCAGTCTGGGTGACTTAGCAAGATATTGTCTCAAACAAATAAATGGCTGGGGATATAGCTCAACTGCTAAGACTGAGGCAGAAAGAGCTGCCAAACATAACTTGGAATGGACAATTATTGTAAAATATTTGATAATGAACTCTGCTAAAACGCTGCTTGAAACTTGTGTGAAATTGTCCCTGCTTGGAAACTCTGGGTGAGCCTCCTCCCTCTTGTGGGGGCAGCTCCCGGAGAGATTAAAAGTTAGCTTTGAAGTGTCTAAGTACCCCGTACCTAATGCTGCTTTGCCACGTCCTTGCTACATTCTGTATAACCGCAACTCAAGCTACCCTGTAGGCTATGATAAGGTATAAAAAGGAAAAACTATCTTAACTTGAGGTCAGCCTAGAAGGACTCGTTTCCTGAGGCTGTCCATTGCCTGGGAATAAACTTCTTTTTTTTTTATTTTACCCAACTCTCCTGTCTCTGAAAGATCATTTCGATTTGGCGCAACAAGACCCTAGGTTGAATCTCTAACACTGGCAAAATAAAATACAATAATAAAAGGGGGTCCAGGGATTTACCTCAGTGGTTCCGCTGCCTGCCTCGCAAGCGCAAGGTCCTGAGTTCGATCCTCTGTACAAAAAAAAAAAGATAAAAAGGAACTGGGGCTGTAACTCGGTGAAAATGTTTTCCTAGCACACCAGTACAGTGCAGCTCCCCATACCCGCCGTGGGGGAACTTGATCTCTAAAGTCCAGCGTCTTCCTGAAGGCTTTAAGTCACTTCGCCCCAGAGAAGCAGCAGTGTTTGTCACGCTGGGCCGAGCTCCAAGGCAGGGGTTTCTGTTTGGGCACTGGGGATTGTATCCCGGGCCTTTGTGTGCACTGGGCTACGTACCCCTCCCTTTTAAAATTTTACTTTGAGACAGGGTCTCCCTAAATCGCTAAACTGCGCAGCCTCCCAGGCTGTTGGTATTACAGGCATGCGCCACCTAGCACAGCTGGGCAAGGGTTTCTGGGCGCTGCTGTGTACGTTCACCCCCTAATTGGCCAGCTCCTCTGTTCAGACCTGACGTGGACGCCAGGCAGGCCCTGCGTGGCTTCCGGTGGAAATCACACCTACCCAGCTCCTGACTCCGCATCCTGCGAGGACCCCCCCCCCCCCCCCTCGTGGGGTCCCCCCCCCCCCCCCCACCACCACCACCACCATGGTTCCTCTCATTCTCCTCGGGCCCAGCCCGGTCCTCTCCGGCTCAGGGAAGGTCCTCCCTGCCTGGCTCCCCTGCCCGGGTGCTTGAGGTCCAGGGACGCGGAGCGAGGCGGGCGTCCCCAGCTGGCCACCCAGGGCGCTGCCTGACCCGGTCTACCGGAGTTCCGAGGCGACGCGCCTGAGTCAGGACCCGCAGCTGGCCGTGGCGCTGCCTGACGGTGCCTTGCGAGGACTAGAACCCCACGCCTCGCGCCGCCTAGGGGCGGGACTGGAGCCGCGGTCGTTTGCTGGGACGTGGACAGAGAGACGCGGTACCCGCGTTTAGTCCCGCTGGGCTCTGCCCTCCCCGTCGCGGCGCAGCAGGCGGGCGGCCGGGCGGCTTGGGTCCTGACAGGACGGGCGGCGCGGCGGGCGGTGTGGCGGGCGGTGCGGCGGGCGGCGGCCGAGACTAGCTCTGCTTGGTGCGGCGATGCTGTGGCCGCGACTGGTAGCGTCCGAGTGGGTGGCGCTGGCCTGGGAGCTGCTGGGCGCCTCGGTGCTGCTCTTCGCCGTGCGCTGGCTGGTGCGGCGGCTGGAGAAGCGGCCGCGGGATCTGGACTGGGGCGGGACCCCCACTCCGCCGTGCCGCGCTCCCACCGGCCCTGGCCCAGGTAGGCGCCTCGCCCGGCCCTGATGGAGCTGGAGGGGAGCGGGGCTGCCTGGGGCGGGCCGGGTTCCGACCCTGGAAAACCCTCTCTTCTGAGGAGTTGGGCCGAGCCTGGTACGGTAGCGTGGAGCAGGTTCTCGCTGTCGTGGAAGCAAAGCCGGCCGGTGGCTTCAACCAGGCCAGCGGTGAGAGCTGGCTTGGCTCTGAGGGCGTTTGAAGTGTGAAACCAAGCGGGATTACTGCTGAGTGGACGTAGTAAGAGAGAAAAGTCTAGTGTGGCTCGGGTTTGATGCCGGAAGACGGGAGCCAGGTTGTCATTCATCGCCCTGGGTAGGGAGAGAAGGGAGCTGGGTCCGGAACACAGGAGCAGCCGTGCGACTGCGGGCTGTGTTCTGGCTCCACCGCGGCCTCCTTGGGCCTTCTCGGCATTGGGCAGGTTGCTCCTGAGCAAGGTAGAAGTAGTAAGAGCTCAGCTAGTGAGGGATTATGAGAGGTGGGTCGTGCAGTACTAAGTGCTGTCGTTGTTGTCGAGACCCCCACCGCCCTGTGGAGCGGCTGAGGCGGCAGTTTCACGTTTTAGTCTAGTGTTCCCAGCCAAGTTTTGGAGATGAAACTCAGGCGTCCTCAGGCGCAGAGAGTGGGTAAGCTGTAAGGCTGGAAGCTCACATGGGGTCATATCGGCAGGGTTTTAGTTGCTTTGGGGAACCCTTGGTCGGGCTCCACTCCTCTAAAGCCCGTGGCTAGCTCCCTCAGCCCTCCACCTCCTTGCCAGACTATGAATCCTTGCTCTTGCTCTGAGTCCGATGTCTTTCTAGAAGGTACTGTTATAGGAAAATGAAAAACAAAAACAAAACTGGTAACTCTACTTCAAAACGTTAGGTTAAAAGAGGTTCTTTGAGTAACTTATTTCTCATTTGTTGGTTTTACAACCAAAGAAAGAGGTCCCAGGAAGGTCAGGATCCTTCTGGAATCATACAGGATTATGGCAGAGGCCAGATGGGATGCAGGTCTATGGGTACTGGGTCCAACACTCTCCGTTGTATTGAGTTGTACCTTTTTTTCATCCTCTTAAGCAAGCGTCAGGGACATCTTTGTTAAGTAGAGTGCTGATTTGTCCATTTACACTGTCAACACTTGGAAAAATTCGGCTGGACTGTTACTAGCCATTTATGCTCATACGCTCAGGTTTGTCTCCTTGCCGCTAACCATATCAAAGGAGGCCGTATATTTAAGTAAAAAGGAAGAAAAAAAGATTTATTTAAAACTAGTTCTGGGTAGGTGGGGTCCCTTTTTGCTTCAAATCACCATCTCACTGCCTGAGGTGGGCATGGGTCTTTTATATAGTAAGGAGCAGAGGGGAAGAAGCACAGAGACAGTGCAGAGTCACTTGCTTCATCACTTTCAGCCATCTTCAGCTCATCCTTGTTTCTTTCCTTTTTTTGGTACTGGGTATCGAACTCAGGACCTTGCGCTTTCAAGGCAGGTGTGGCACCACTGAGCTAAATCTCTGGCCATCCTCTTGTGGGAAACAAGCCAGTTTCCTGGCCTCCTAGGACTGGTATCTGCATTTTCTGTCACTTCTTTTGAGCTGAAGTGGGGAGGATGTTGCTATGTGCTCAACAGGAGAAAGTTTGGAATTCTGTTTTACAGAAATTGTTCTTTACAATTTTCCCCTTATTTTACTTTTATTTTTTCGTTTTTTGAAAGTGGGTCTCGCTGTGTAGTTCAGGCTGGGTTTGAAGTCACTATGTAGCCCAGGCCAACCTTGAACTTGGGGCAGTCCTCCTGCCTCAACCTCCCAGATACTGGGATTATAGGCATGTGCCACAATGCCCGGCCCACTTGCTCATTTTTAGCCTACACTCAAACCTGAGTGTATGAGCTTAAGCAGCTGGTAACAGGACTGATACTGAAAATTGCCCAAACACGAGGTAGAATGAAGTATATGCTAGTAGAGTTAAGGCTAAGGCATTAGAATTTTCAGTGTTTTTTTCATTAAGAATTTCTTTTTTATTTTGTTTTTCATTTGAGATGTATAAAAGATTGCAAAAATAGTACAAACTACCTGAACATGTGAAAAGATGTTCAACGTTGCCAGCTGGTAGGGAAATAAAAGTTATCCCTAAAATGAGATAGCACTGCACACCTGTTAGAATGGCTTAAAAAGACAAAAAACCTTATGTGTTAATTACTTTCCTCTTGTTGCTGAGACAAAATACCCGACAGCCAAAGTTAAAAGGGAAGGGGTTTATTTGGCTTATAGTTTCCAGAAGTTTCAGTCCATAATCAGCAGACTCCAAGGCAGGGATGACAAACAGGCATGGCAGAAAAGAAACAACATGGTGCACACAAGGCAGCAAAGGTAACAAGAGAGCGTTACCAGCACTTTTCTGTCCCTTTTATCTTTTTTTTTGGTACCAGGGATCAAACTCAGGTCCTTGCATGGGCAGAACCACTGAGCTAAATCCCCGGCCCTGCCCCTTTTATCTTATTCAGACTACTGGGATTAGGGCAGTGCCAAACTAATCCACTCACATGTAGTGGTTTAGTAATTACATGCCTTTAACACCAGTATCACACAAAAAGAAAGTCCCACCTCATCGGCATGAGGCTTTGGGGGGACATCTAAACACAAACTATCATAACACCTTACATTTCCAAAATCTGCAGAGATGTCAAGAAGCTGTGTCTCTTATACATCTCTTGCAGTTTCTTTCACTCCTCAGTTTTTGTCCTAGTGAAAAGAAACCTTATTTTCATACTTAAACCCATCTATGAATGTTCATAGTTCTATATTTGTGATTGCTGGAACTGGAAACAACATGGGTGAACTTCAAGGAGAAAGTAACTGGTTAAATAAACAGTGGTAGGTTTGTACTCTGGCATACTCCTTAACAGGGTTCATTCAACCTGGGTGGATCTCAGGGACTTTGTGTTGAATAAGAAAAGTCAATCTCAATAGGTCTGTTCTATATGATTCCATTTGTTTTTTTTATTCTCATTAAGTTTATTGGTATATTTTATGTATAAAATAGTTACATTCATCATTGGGATCTTGTACCTTTATATGAGTATCTTGGTTCTTATTTTTTTCCCCTTCCCCTGCCCTCCCTTCACCCCCTCCACCCTTCCTGATTTGCAAAGACTTTGTTTCCATTTTATTCCTTTTCTCATATTTTTTCTTTTCCCTTCTTTCCTTTCCCCCACCCCACCCACTTCCCCTACTCCTTTAGACCTTTTCTTCCTGTTACACAATATCAATTATACGTTTTAAAAATTACAATATCAAGATCTAGGGGCTGGGGATTTACTTCAGTGGTTCCGTTGCCTGCCCTGCAAGTGCAAGGACCCTAGTTTGATCCCCAGTACCAAAAAAACCCACCAAAATACAATATCAAGATCTAGAAGACATTACCACAGATTTTTACAGAATTTAAAAGGGTATAGAAAGCATATTACAAAAATCTTTTTTGAAATACATTTGACACCTTCTAAGAAGTACCTTGGAAGACAAATTAATGAAACTAACTCTGGAGGAAATATAAAATTTGAATAGCACCTATTAAAGTATATTCCTAGCTTGAAAACCTATCTATCATATACATTTTAACTGATAAATTATGTCAAACATTTAAAGCAGAAAAAGGGAACACTTCTCCCCTCATTTTAGGAACTCAACATTGTGCTAATCCTAAAACTGGATAAAGATAATAGAAGAAAAAAGTATGAACATAGACAGAAATTTGTTTAACAAAACAAACTATTAGAAGTCAGATCTGGCAGTATGTAGAAAGTGCTTTTATTATAGGGACGGCAGTGTTGGTTCAGCATTGGAAGATCCACCCCCAAAAGTCATCATTTTTACAGAGGAAAGGAAAAAGCCATATGATCCTGTCAGTAGTTGGAGAAAAAGTATTGGACTAAATTCTACACCTGTTCATGGTAAAAGCTATCAGGAGACCGGAAGTAGAACAGAACCTTCTCAACAGATCAAAGACATGTACTCCATACTTCCAGCAAAAACGCCTTATATGAATGGAGAAGATACAATGCTTTCTCCCTAAGGTGGGGAACAAGGGCAGATATGCCTACTCTTCATCTGTCCATTAAATTTTGAAACATAGGCCCAAACCAAAATAGCCTGGCAATAAAATGACACAGGATAGGAGGGCAAGATAGAAGTAAAATTTTTATATGTAGTTGAAATGATCATCTACAGAGAAAATACTAAGAAATCTCTAGGAGCCCCTAGAACTTGTATTTGAATTTAGCAGGATTAGAAAACAATGTATATATAAAAATTCAGGTCTATGTATACTTCCTATAAAAGAAGAATTGGATATTGAAATTTAAGTTATGTAGGAATACAAAGGACCTAGAAAAGTAAAGAGAAAAAGAAAAACAGTGTTGGAAGATGTTTAGTACCTAATCTTAAGACTTCCTCTAAAGCTACAGTAATCAAGGCATTGTTGGTGTAAGGAAAGACATATAGATCATTGGAGAATAAAACAGAATCTAGAAATAGAATCACACATATATGGTCCACTGAGTTTTGAAAGATTATTTAACGTTAACATTTTATAGAACATAAACTCAATTCAAGAGAAGAGGAAAAAATAGGGTTTTCAGCAAATGGCACTAGAACACCTGATATCCGTATATAAAAAGTTAACCTCAACCCTTTATTTCCATTCATAAAAATAACTTGAAAGAATCTGTGAACCTAAATATGAAAGACTAAAACTATACAACTTTAAGGAGAAATTATAAGGGAAAATGTTTATGAATTTAGGGTGGCAAGAATTTCCTGGGATATAAAAAACATGATGTATAAAAGAAAAAAATTGATAAATGAGAGTCCATCAGGGCCGGGGATTTAGCTCAGTGGTTCTGGTGCCTGCCTCGCAAGCTCAAGGTCCCAAGTTCGATCTCTGGTACCAAAAAAACCCCCAAAAAACAAACAGGAAACTGAGAGTCCATCAAAATTTAGAACTTTAAATGATATCGTTAAGAAAATGAAAAGTAGTCCTTAAACAGACTATATTTATAATGCATATAACCTATGACCAGAATATATAAAGAACTCTTACAGCTGATTAATAGACAACCGAATTAAAAAGTAGACACCAGATGATGATAAATAACCAGTACAACACAAGGAAAGGTGTGCAACACTAGAATCAGAAAAATACTAATCAGTACAATAACAAGATTGAATTATACACTCATTAGGGAGATGAGATTAAAAGTTTTAAAAGAACAAATGTCAGCTTAATTGTGAACCAGTTAGAACTTTCCAATACTGCTAATGTGAATGTAAAATGATAAAACTGTTTTGGAAAACAATATAGAAATTTCTTGTATTACTGTTAAGAACCAACAGCTCTGTTCTTAAGATTTACTTAAAAGGACTGAAAATATATGTTCACAGTAGATTTGTACATAGACGTTGAGTATCCCTTATCTGAAATCCTTGGGACCAGAGTGTTTCATATTTTCATTTGAAATCCGCTTGATCTGCAAAGAGGATAGCTATTCCTGCTTTTTTTTTTTCCAGGTTCCTGTCACATGGAGTATTGTTTTCCACCCTTTAACTTTCAGTCTATGAGTTTCTCTTTGAATTGTGTTTCTTGTATGCAGCATATTGTTGGATCTTGCTTCTTGACCCATCCTGCCAGTCTCTTTCTTTTGATTGATGAATTGAGACCATTAACGTTGATGGTTATAACTCATACATATTGACATCTTTGTCATGACTTTTTCTTTTTGTTGGATTCTCTCCCTTTGTGTTTAATTTCTTGTTGCGCCCAATGGATTCATTCTGCTGGGCTTCCTGGGGTTGTGATCCTTGTCTTTTCCTAGGATACTATCTAAACTTTTTTGGAATGCTGGTTTGGTATTCATGAAGTTCCTAAGGTGTTCTTTGTCATGAAAGTATCTTATTTCTCCATCAATTTTGAAAGATAATTTTGGCTTGAAATACATCACTCCAAGCTCTTCTTGCCTTGAGGGTTTGTGTTGAGAAGTCTGCTGTGATTCTTTTGGGCTTTCCTTTGTATGTGATTTATTTCTTTTCTCTAACTGCTTGTAGAATTTTGTTCTTCTGTTGGTTTTCTGGAATCTTAACAATTATATCCCTATGTGTAGATTTTTTTTGATCAAGGCTATTTGGAGTCTTATATGCCTCACTTATCTGTATGTCAAGTTCTTTTCCCTGCTTGGGAAATTTTCTGCCATCACTTATGTGAACAGTTTTTTTATGTCATCTGCACGCTCTCCTGTTTCTTCATTGACTCCAGTCAGTCTTATGTTATTCTTCTTTGCATCATCTAGCAGCTGCTGGATTGATTTCTCATGGTTCCTTACAATTTTAAAGCAATTTTTCTTTTCCTGGTCACTAAATGCAATCTTATCTTCTATATTTGAAATTCTGTCCTCACATTGGCTCATTCTGCTGCGTAGATTTTCAATGGAGATTTTAATATCCTGGAAATCTGTTTATATCTGTTTTATGGATTCCATTTGTTTCCTATGTTGGGATTTCATCATGTTCCTGAGCTCCTCTGTAGATTTATTAATCATGTCTTACACTATGAGCACAATCTCTGCAGTTGTCTGAGAAATTATTTCTGATTTCATTTTTTCCAGATCCTCTTTTGTTGCCAGTTCAGGGAGTCCAGGTGGTTGAGTATCAGAGTGTTCCATCATGTGTCCCTTTGGGATTGCTGTAGATGATCTGGAAGTCTGGTTTTGAGACTTGTTTAGGTGCCTTCTCATTCTGAGGAAGGGGGTGCTGCTGGCACCTGTGGCTCACCTCCTCTGTGCTTGCAGAGGTGGTACGGTGGCCTGGAAGCCTCCTCTTGTGCTCTGGGAGTGGCTCACCTCCTCTGTGCTTCCGGGGGTGGTACCGTGGCCTGGAAGCCTCTTGTGTGCTGGGAGTGGCTCCCCTCCTCTCTGTATGGTTCCATTTTGAATTACTGCTATTTTTTTTTGGTATCGGAGATTGAACTCGGGACCTGGTGCTTGTGAGGCAGGTGCCGGAACCACTGAGCTAAATCCCTGGCCTTATGATTCCATTTTGAGAATATTCTCAAAATGAAGCAGTTATGACATGGCAATTAATAATTGTCAAGGGGTAGGGACAGTGGGGAGATTGGATTCACTGTAAGGTGCAGCAAGAAGGAGATGTTTGGTGATGGAACTGCTCACTTCTCGTGGTGGGTCACATATCTGTGTGTGATGTCAGGTTTCTTGAATTAAAAAGAGGGCCTACGGAGCTGGTGAGGTCTTAAGTCTGTTCACAATATTGTATAAGGTGAAGCCTGGCCTTGAATTCACTATGTAGCCTAAGCTGGCCTCAACTCAAGATCCTCCTGCTTCAGCCTCAGGCAATGTCCCTATGACCTGCTAACTTCCAGGTTTTGATAACATACTACAGTTAGGTAAATGTCAGCCTTAGTGCAAAGTTGGGTGGTCCAGGGTGTATCTCTGTACAATTTTGCATCTTCTTGTAATTATTTCAAAGTAAAAAGTTACAGAAATTCTTTATACTGTTCACTTAGCTTCCCTAACTGTCAGCATCAAGTGTGAAAACCAGAAAGTTGATGTTGATGGAACTCTGTTCAGTCTGCAGACCTAAACTCAATTTTTCGTGACTGTGTCTGTTTGTACAGATACTTCCAGTTCCCATCTTTGAGTTTATCCCAGCCCAAGAATCTGTGAACCGTACTCACAGCTGTCTTGTGAGTGAAGTCTTGGAGCACAGCTCTGTCCTTGTCCTTGTGTGTGGTCTGCACGGGTTCCTGATGCTGGAGAGGCTGTGTTGCTCACAGAGCTGCAGATCTGGGCTCTCTGGTGGTCCCTGGAGTGCTTCACTGACCCCGGTTCTCCTTCCCCTCCATCTCTTTGTCAGGGAGAAGCTTATTTGCTTCATCATAGGGACACATAAAATAGTGTTATCAATTTTTTCTTTTCTCTGGGTTTCTGTTTTGAACAAGACAAAAAATGAAGTCCACAAACACAACAGTGGAGAGTGACCCAGGTTTAGTTTATTAGGAAGAACAAAGAAAAGCTCTTGCTGGCTGGTAGAGAGGGGCTAGGAGGAAGAATGCTATGGAGGGCCTAAGTCTAGGAGTTTATATGTAGACTTTGGTGTGAAAGTTCAACAGTGAAACCATACTGTTGCACTTTTATGGAGGCCTCTGACTTCAGGGTGGCAAACTTCCCTTAACCCCGACTTCCTAGGGCTTATCTCAGTTTATGTAGGCCCTTGTTCTTTGAACAGTGTGGTCGCCACTTGTAGCTAGGCCTCTGACATCAGCAGCGTAGCCTTCCTTTCCATCTGACTTCCTGGAGCTTGTCTCAGTTTACTCAGACCCTCGTTCTAACTTTGGGTTGTTTTTCTGTCTCCGGCTCTCAGTACCCCTCAACAGTGATACTCCTAAGTGCCACTAGTGGCGAGGGGCCCTCAGCTGTTTTTGCTGCTTTTGGCTGAAGAAGGGACATTACTAGGGCAACAGTCAGGGTCCAGCATTGTGAGGCCTACCTAAGGGCCCTGAGTAGAAACCGGGAGGTGGATCCATCGGTTTTGTCTGCATTATCATCAGTAGCTTTAAAGATGGCAACTGAGAAACAGCCAAATTTGACTGAGATTGTGCATGCATGGTCCAAATAATAAGGGTGTAAGTAAGAAACATTATCAAAGGAATTGCCAGGGGAAGTAATTTCCCAGTAATCCCAAATTAGACCAGAATGTCTAATTTCAGATCCCTGACCAGGATCCCTATGGCCCAGATAATTTTTAGTGGATCTTAGAAGGATGATCAGTTAGTTTGTGTGTTGCATCTCTTATTTAGACTGGTTGGCATAAAAGCAGCATTATTTTTTTCTAGGAATAGACATCATTCCTCTTTTTTAGTATTTAGAAGGTCTAATCCCCTTCAGTTTTGTAGAGCCACTGGTGTTAGTGAGTCTGATTGGTTTTGAAGGGTTGTTAGGCTCTGTGTCATCTGTTGTAGACTTTTAGCAAGATCAAGAGAGAGTTTATTGAAGTAGTAAGGGATATGGTGAGACCCACTAATTCTGTACTGGTCTCTGTCAGGTAAAAAAGCCGAAAACTAAGACCAGACCAGGCCGCAACAAGCCTTTATTGTAGGGACAATCTGCCAGGCTGTCTCTGAACAAAGGAGAGAGAAAAGCAATATGGCCAGGATGGGCAGTGCTTCTTACAGGAGCTGGGGTGGGGCTGAGTGAGGGTAGTGGCTAGGGACTGGGGGAGCCTGTGATGTCACTAGGTATTAGGAGGAGAGCCAAGTATTAGGTTACTCTTTTGTGAGAGTAGGGGCATGTTGGGAAGAGGAAGGTAGCTATTAGATACAGCAGCCACCCTAAATTGGAGGGAAATCTGTCATTCCAGGCTCTTGTTTTATGGTTGTTGGGCGAAGGTCTCTTCTTCTGGAGCTGCTTCAAGCTGACAAAGGGGCGAAGGTTAGGGCTAAACCTGGATCTGATGGGGGGAGTGGTAGGTAGGGGCTTTTTCCGTCTGCTGCAGTGGCTGGTACCCCGCCATCATGAGCTCCGTGACTGTCTGGTTGGTAAATGCCCTCATGTGTTCCTGCAGGAAATTTTGAAAACAGTGAAACAAGCATGGTTCAAAGCAGAGGATCAGACAGATAATGCTGAGGGGTCCCAAGAACAGTAATAGCCAGGGGAGCCATGAGCTCCAGGAACCAAATATATCCCATCATTGATTAGCACCTTGGGGGTAATATCTGGCCCACTGAGTCCTAAGTCTTTCCCTCATTTGATATGTAATTTCTCTCATTATCTACATAGGTCTTACAGAGACAGCTGGATGTTTAGGGGCCTGTCTGTTAAAGAAGTAAGAGACTGTTATAGAAGTAAGAGATCATAGCCCATGATCCAAGGGCCCATGTGTCATGTCCATGCTCTGAGAGAATGAGTGGAAGAGTGATAAACACAATTTATGTAATCTTTATAATCTCTGTAATCTTTCTTTGGAATATAAAAGGTGCATGTAACTGAGCAGATGTCTTTTGGAGGCCAGCATACCAATGAGTGCAGTGTTACTATGAATCTGACTTGTCCTCTAAATTCAAGGCCATGAAAACACACATTTTAGGTTGATAGTTCCAGCAAAGCCATGGAATAGTTGTATAAAGGACAGTTTTATTCCTGTATCTCTCAGTTTTTGGAAGCCTCCTAGATATATTTAAAAATAAAGAGAACTGATAACCTCAACAAGGACACTGGCCAACTTAAGGAGATCAAGTGTAACATAAAAGGCTTGATCTTTTCAGACACGGGTAGGTATCCAGGAAATATGAGCACAGTGAGAGAAGAGGCATCATAAACAGAACAAGGATGTACATTATTTTAAAGAGAATAAATCTTGTAGCTGCTTGTTATAGAACTTATCCTGGCTGTGGCTGACAAGCAGTTGATCTTCTCCCCAATACTCTTACTGTATTTTTTTTATCACTACATGATAGTTAATTAGTTATCACAGAATCAGAAAAACATTTATCTAAAAGGAGAGATCTTGGGCTGGGGATTTAGCTCAGTGGTTCTGCCGCCTGCTTCACAAGCAGAAGGACCCAAGTTCGATCCCCGCTACCAAAAAAATAAATAGAAGGAGAGATCTGGAGACCAATGGTTTCTAGGATTGGACACCTGCAAAGAGCTTATTTTAATTTTTCTGAAAAGAATCTGTACACACTTGTAGCTAATTAATGATTTTCCCTTCTATTTTGTCCCCAAAGTTTTGTGTGTTTTTTTTATTTTTATTTTTTAATGGCTGTGTTATGAGTGAACCAAAAGATTTTTATGGGTGGGCTATGTCTTAATTTCTCTGAAGTCTAGCTTTATTATTATGTCATTATTTTATACCTCTTTTGGTTATTTATTTCTGCCAGGTGTTTAAGGCCAAGTTAAAGTGAGGCCTGTGTCAATCAATATGAACCTCTTGCTGTCTATCAAGGTCAGTTAAGTGTCCCCAGGCCATTACTGTGGAACCATGCATAGTGCCTCTGTGCTCCTCTGTTAGTGTCAGCCGTCAGGATGGGTCACGGCCTTGCTTGACCAAGTTGCTTTCAGTGAAAGCATGGGAGATTTTTTCTTGGTGACCCTCCTTTGGCACACAGTACATTGTCCTCTGGTGCCCAGCAATCTCCCTGTTCAGGAGGTTGAGTGACTTACCAAAGATGTAGGACCCTGTAGAGAAGGTTCCCTCGTATCCTGGATCTTTGTTGACCTTGAGGGGCCAGGGCCAAAATATTGCTGTCCTCATAGCCCAGTTACTTTCTAGTTTTGGTCTCCAAACTTTAGTTGTTGAACACCCAGGAGAGAAGGTCAGTAGCATTAGCATTGCAACAAGAGTAATGAACTCAACTATTACAATTTTACCTGAATAGCAAGCATTTTGGAATTTAAAATATAGAGAACTGTTATTCTTATCAGTCATGGTTGTTCTAGTAGTTGAATTCCTGTAGAATATTAACAGAAAAAGATGGGCCTGGGATTTAGCGCAGTGGTTCTGCCTCCTGCCTTGCAAACACAAGGTCCCAAGTTCGATTCCTGGTACAAAAAAAAGAATTAGAAAAAGAGTCACAAATAATATTTTAACATGACAATCATGATGACCTTACCTTTGTAACATATTTAAATGTCCATCTTGATATAAAATAGCCATTGTTAAACATGCTCATTTTTTAAAAACATCAAAAGTTTTCATCTAAATTATTGTCTTTTGATAGGATACTATCTAAAGAAAATATTTCAGCCCATAGATATACCTGTTATCATAAATAGCTGGAGTGTATGAAAAAGGCAAATACCTGAATCAAAAAGATTATCATAAACAACATATTAGAAAACCTGTACAGTCAGAAAGTATAAATACATTTGTACACCAGAAAAAATAAAACCTTGTTATTGTTGTTTTTTACAGGAAATTTAGTCCTTTGAAAATGACCGGTGTAAACATACCATAACATATTTAGAATTTACCCCTTTGATGACAGTCGATGTAAACATGGTACAATAATATATTTAAGTAATATTTATTCTTGTAAGTCTTTTATAAGGCTAGGAAAACTATCGGGTCAGTCTGTTGTAAGATGAAAACTGTTGAGGTCCCCCTAGTGAACAAAGCCTGGAAAATATTTCCATGCGGCTGCTCCTCTGTTCACCAAGGGGAGCATGCCTTGAACTTAATAACCTTTATCTATAAACAAAACAGCTGTATGATTGGACAAAAAAAGTATAAGACAATTTCTAAAACTAGAGTGCACTCAAATATATTTAGCCCAATGGAATTTTATCTCTTTATAATTTTTAGGTTTATAATTATAAATAAGACTATTTAAAACTTTTTGTAAGTCAATTAACAGAGATCTCTTGTAGAATTAGAATCAGAAGGAATGAAAACTCTATTCCTGTAAACCTTTTATAACAAACTTGAAACCAACAAGTAAACATATATGTTTCCTTCATAAATCACTTCTGCATACCTTCTCAGCGTATCTCGGCCTTTTGGTCCTGTCCTTCTAACAAGACAAACATATAAAATCCTTTTATATCAAAAATATACATCTTTTACTTATAGCTTTTTAAATATTTTTCCTCCAACTCATTATAAACCCTCTATAACAAACTTGTCTTTAGCTGTTAAAATTTTAAAGTGTCCTTTTTTTTTTTCTTCCTGTTCTCAGACTGTTACATGTTAAAATTTGACTGGTTGTCAACAGTAGTAACCTTGAGTTTTTTATCAACAAAATACAGAAAAGAGCAAGTTAGCCCTATGATTACTATTCAAGAATTTGCAATGCACAAGAAGTGTTTTAAGCACATCAATTAAACATCAACTCAAATTGAAACAAACACATGTATCAACTAGCTAAAATCTGTAACTCAATTTTCGTTTAAAATCTCTTGACGTCTGGTAGAGCGCAGTGTAGTTTCTCTGGCTTCGTTTTGGGATAGCACAGTGCTCACCTTGGCTTTTAAAGTCATGAGTGTTTTTCTCACTAGTTTGTTTTATGCTCTTCAGAGCTTTTCTAGCTGTTTTTAATCCACCACTTACTTTTTTTTTTCTTTTTTAAAAAAATCTTAGTCCAAGCCCTGCTCGACCCTCTTTAATCTTTTTTATCTTTCTCTTAATATCAGGGGCTGACTGAGAGATAAAGTGAGTGTTAATGATGATCATGTCAGCCTGGGAGGTAGGATCAATTTTGCTATATTTTTGAAGGGCCTCAGTGAGCCGTGACAGAAACTGTGTCAGATTTTTTTCATGGGTCTGAGTTATTTTTTAATCTTATCAAAGTTAAGACTGGTGAGCTGGGTTTTTTTAAACCTTTTATGAGGCAGAGTCATATGGTCTCTGCGGCCTCTATCTGCCTGGCCTAGCTGAGAGTGCTATTGTGGGTCTTTTGGGGTGACGGCCTGTGTTTCCACTGGCTTGGTGTTATCAGCAGCATAAAATGTATCTGCTGTGGTCTGGGCCACCATCCAAACTCTTTTCTTGTCCTGGGGGGAAGGGTAGAAGTCAGCATCACATAGATATTGTGTCAAGACAGATCATAGGACAGAGTCAAGTAATGAAATTTTTTGATGTAAGAGTCAGGGTCAGAGGAAAACGAGCCAAGACGCTTTTTAATTTGAGAAAGATCTGAGTGAGAAAGGGACTTGGACTCTGATAATACCTTCCGTTCCTGCCACCTCCCAGAGGGGCATGATGGTAGCCCCGGGGAGGCCGGAAGGGTGGGATATTGGGTGCTGGTGTGAGGAGGGGAAATGGGAGGTGTTGGCGGGCGGTGAGTAATTGGCTGGATCGAACGCATTGGAGTCAGGAGGGGAAGGCGAAAGAATTTGGGCTCGAAGTACCTGAGAAGGTGAACAGGTTTGACATAGAGTTGAGCATAAGTAGAAGAAGGCTTGTAGGTAGGGGATTTCTGACCATTTGCCATTGCGTTGACAGAAATAAATGTAAATCACTCAATATGTGAAAATCGAAAGTGCCATTTTCGGGCCATTGAGACCCATTGTCTAATTTGTACTGAGGCCAAACCTAATTACAGTAGAAAACAAGTGGGCCAGGTTAGCTCAGTGGTTATGCCACTTGTCTTGAAAGCACAAGGATCCGAGTTCATCCCCAGTACCAAAAAAAAAAAAAAGAAATAAAAAAGAGAGAAAACAGGTCTTTTGGGCTTAAAGTATAATCCCAACAATCCAAGCGGCCTGAGTTGTCCCAGGAGGCAGCCTTGAGGCGTTGAGGAGCCGGGGTTGGGTTGTTGGTCTCCCATGTTAGGGCGAGTGAGCAGGAGGCAGCTCCCTGGGAGAAGAGCAAAAGGGAGGAGCATCCTTATCCCCTTTGACAATCTCCGAGTGAGTCTCCCGGAGGGGAGGGGAGAACGAGAGCAGCCGGGTCGATGGGGCATCTCCCAGGGGCACGGTCCTGGGCCCATCAGCCGAGGGGACTCTGACCAAGCACTTGGATTTCTGAGAAGTCCCCAGAGGGAGAGAATGAGAACGAGACAGAGGACCCAATGAGAGGAAGGCTGAACTGTCTAGTACCCAGAGACTGGTGACCGGTGTGGATGTGCAGCGTCAGCAGTGGCAAAGGCAGAGAGCCCCGAGAGGGTCCTGGCTCGGCAGATGTGGTCGGGAGGAGGTGGCCAAAAGGCCAATTGACCCCATCCCGCGGGGGATCGTCTCTTAATGGACCATCTACCTCCCGGGTTTCTGGCACCAGATATGTTAGGTAAAAAAGCTGAAAACCAAGACCAGACCAGGCCACAACAAGCCTTTATTTGTAGGGATGATCTGCCGGGCTGTCTCTGAACAAAGAGACAAAGGCAACATGGCCAGGATGGGCAGTGCTTCTTACAGGAGCTGGGGTGGGGCTGAGTGAGGTAGTGGCTGGGTCACTAGCTGCTAGGAGGAGAGCAAGTGTCAGGTTACTCTTTTGTGGGAGTAGGGCCGTGTTGGGAAGAAGGAGGTAGCTATTAGATACAGCAGCCACCCTAAATCAGAGGGAAATCTGTCAGTCTCCACTGTTATCCCTGGTCCTATCAGTACGGCCGGCGCTAAAGTGGATTGCCCTTTTTTGTTTTTGTAGGGTCATTAGTTTGATCAGAACAAGGACTGGCTGGGAGCCTTTAAGGAAGTTGTCTTGGGGGAATAGATAACCTAATGCAAATTGGTAGGCAGGCAAAAATATGCAGACATGTCTAGTCTCCAATCATGTTGAAAGATCAAGTGAAAGCAGGTTTTGGAAGGACAGTAAGGCAGTGGGGTTAAGGCAGCACGGGGGCTAATCCCTGCGGTGGCCAGTACGCTGAGTGTGGTCCACGCTTGAAGTAATTGGCCCAGGCTGCCCTGTGAGGGCCTGAAAGGGAACCTGCTACTGTTTTGATTGCATATCTGCTTTGTTTATAAGGGAGAGGGTCAGCTTTTTCTCATCTAGATAGAAAGATTAGTCTTGTCCTCTACGTGTGTGAGCTGGGCACAAGTTTTTGTGTTTGGGAACCATTTGCCTAGTTCTGGGGTTTTGAATCTGGGCAGTTGGCTGTGAGTCTGTAGTGAGAGTTGTCTGTGTGACTGAATGTTGAGCTGGTTTTAAGTTTTCCCTTATGTGTGTGAGTCCAGGGACCCAGTAGGTCTTAGGAACATAAGTGTTTCATGTGATCAGTAGGTAAATGGTGAGAGTAGAGTCACACCAGAGATCCTGAATCCCTGGGGTTTGAGAGAAAGTGTGGGTCTTTGGGAGGAGATGTTTGTGCAGAGGTCTGTGGGAGTCAAGATATTGAGGTTTGTAAGCAGGGATCCTGTGATGGGTTAAAGGGTTTGAGGATCTTCAGCTTGAGAGGTGAGCTGTGTAGCAAGGTCCTGGGCCCCAGCCACTGCCTTTGAGAAAGAATTGTAATTGAATGTGTGCGTGATGGATGCCTTTACATGGGGCCAGGTGGAGGGCAGTATGAGGACCCCACAGTGGGCTGTGGCAGTAGAGGATAGGCGTAACTAGCAGATTTTTGCTAGTGTAGGGTTAGACTGGTTGAGAAGGTGATGGGTAAAATTGAGAGTGCGATCTAAGAGTTTTATCCTGGGTGGGAATGGGTGGGTGTCCTGGTGGGAATGGTAGATTGGGTTGGTGAGTTTACACTAACAACAAAGACAGAAGCAGAAGAACAAGGTTTGGATGGGTGAAAACTCTTGGAAGGCGCCATGGAGCCATAGTTTGTGTACAAGAGATAGGAAGGTGTCTACAGTGGTACCTTGGTTCACAAACTTAATTTGTTCCATGATTCTGGGGAAGATGGCTGCATTTGTGTTCCTCAGAGTTCACAAATGGAAGCAAAACTTTGCCAAATGCTCTGTTTGCAGACTGAATTTTTTGGAAACAGAAGTGTTCATGAGTTGTGATATTACTGTAGTATTGGTGAGGTAGAGCTAGAGGGGGTGGGGTAACATTGTAGGACAGAGAGGAGGTCAAAGGTAAATGGACAAAGTAGGACCAAGAGAGACATGAAACTCTGAGACCATCAGCTTTTGGATCTTGGGATATATTTTCAGGGTGGAGCTAGTTTTTTAATTAGAGCAGGACTTATCTAACTTGACAGTGAAAATGACTCCACCCTCCGAGGAGCTGACAGGTTGAGACACCAGAGGAAAATCAGAATGAGGATTTCTAGCAGGGGGTTTAACCTGAGCGGGATGAGTCAGGGCATCTCCCTGTTGATCATTACTTATCTTTTAGAGAAGGAGATGGTATTTTCTTAAGGAGAAATTTAAAATCTTTTAGTGGTTTGCAAGAGTATCTGGTAAGCTGTTCTTCTCTTGCTGGCTCATCCAGTGAGAAGTTTTTCTGGTTCACTGACCACGGTTTTAGGTGCATGGTGGATCCAGGAGTCATGTTTGGAGAGCTTTGCCACTGAAGGGGTGGGAGAATTCTACAGGGTCTCTCCTGTGATGGGTCAAGAAAGGGAGTGGGGATAGGCCAAGATGTCACTGAGACCAGGTCCCTTGGGTTGAAAAGAGGGGGTTTGTCCTCTCTGGGTTGGGCCTCTGTCTTCTCTTGGAGGTCATGTTTCATCTGGGGAGGAACTTGTGGATCTAATGGAAGTCATTAGGAAGAGAGAGCCCCTGAGGCCGGACTGCTGAGTGGAGGTCCTTGTCCTAAGTAGTACGATGGGGAAGAGGGCAGGGCATTCAGGGAAGCTGGGTCTCCTAGGTTAATTTGTGCTGATGGGTTTTTAAATCCCACCGTCCCTCTCTACTTTTCCTACAGACTGAGCTCCAGGCACAGTGTAGGTGATAACGTATACCCAGGGCTGTGGCGACTCCCTGAATAACTGCTGCCTGGAAGGAGGACCATTGTCACCTTGCAGCCCTCAGACCAGGCCATATTGGGCATAGTCTCGTTTAGTAAGGCTTGTACCACCTCTGGACTTTTCAGTCATGCAAGGGAATGTCTGTCCACTGGTGAATGCCTGCCCAGGTCAAGAGAAACTGGATCCCCTTTACTCTGGGCAGGGAGGTAAAATCTGTCAGCCTTCCCCAGGTTAGGTCTCCTTTTGTTGGATTCTGGAGCAGGATGAGGGCCTTCCTGTGAGAGAGAGAGAGGGTGGTCTTTCTGGCACAACTCGCATGACCTGACAGTTTAACTTACAGGTTTTTTTCTTCATTAAGTTTATTGGTACATTTTAGGTATACAGTACAGTTACTTTCACCAGTGGGATCTTGTACCTTTACATGAGTATCTTGGTTCTTATGTTTTCCCCTTCCCCTGCCCTCCCTTCACCCCCTTTACCCTTCCCTATCTACAATGACTTTGTTTCCATTTTTTCCTTTTCTCATATTTTTTCTTTTCCCTCTTTCCTTTCCCCTAAAATATACAGTTTTTAAAAACATGTTTCTGCTGGCTTGTACCACAGGTAGTACAAGCCACTCAGTGGGATGTCATGTATGTGCAACCAGTGGCTCAAGCCGGTGGGAACGTAACACGGTCAAATCAGAGCTTCCCAGGAAAGAGATATGAATTATGGCCCTGTCATGAGTGTGTTAATGCCTAATCCTGTAAATAGTTTATTTGCCATCTGATGAATCCCCTCCTTCCCCAAATGGGAAGATTGATGAAGAGCCTTCAGGACTTTTCATTGGCTAGCTGATGGGAGTAGTTTTCCTTTTTTTCTGTTTGAAACCATCCTGAAGGCTGTAAATGCAGCCCATTGGCAAGAGCCTCTTCAGTTTCTGCCTGAGAGCACTGGGGTTTTGTCTCAATTAAGGAGTATTCCCAAAGTAAGGGATTTAAGTGGCCTCTGGAGGAGCTTTTGTGCTGCTGCTTGAGCTACAGCATCAGCTGCCCTATTTCCTGTTACTGTGAGCTCCCTTTTGGTGTCCTTTATAGTGGGTTGTTGCTGTTTCTCAAGGGAGGGATACTGTGCATAGCAGGTGGTCAATTTCTTGGTGATATTTTATTAGAGACCCTGTGGTTGGGAGGAAATTTTGTTCTTTCCAGATGGCACTGAGGGCATGAAGGACTGGAAGGACATACTTTGAGTCTGTGTATGTGTTAGCCCTCTTGCCTTTGCTTAGTTTAAGAGCCTAGGTGAGAGCAACTAGTTCTTTTTTCTTTCTTTCTTTTTTTTTTTTTTTGCAATACTGGGGATCGAACTCAGGACCTTGGGCTTTCAAGGCAGGTGAGGTGCTACTGGGCTATATCCCTGGCCCAAGGAGAACTTTTTAATGCTTAGAAGGCCTACCTGGTTCTCTTGGTAGGATGGGCTTTTTTGTGTGTCTGTGTGTCTGACCATTTGATAAAGTATAGCCTGGGAACCATAGGCGACAGAAGCCAGTGGTACTCAGGAATCCTCTTAGCTGTTTTAAGGTTTAGGGAGGAGGAAGGATAAGAGGGGGTCAATTTGATCTTTGCTGAAAGCCCTAGAGCCCTCAGATATAGTGAGGCCCAACTATTGTCCCGAAGACTGGCATAGCTGAGCCTTACTCTTGGAGATCTTGTATTCCCTATCTGCGAGGAAATTGAGAATGATCTGGTTTCCCTTCTGGGAATCCACCTCAGGTGGAGCACATGCCAGCAGGTCATCTACATACTGCAGAACCTTATTCTCGGGGTAGGAGACTCCTGGGACAAGGCTGCCCAAAGAGGTGAGGTCTGTCCCCGGATCCCTGTGGGAGGACAGTCTAAATAAGTTGGATCATTTGATTTGAAGGGTCCTCAAAAGCAAATAGGAAAGGGTTGAGAGGAATACAAAAGAAAACATCCTTTAGGTCTAACATTGCAAACCATTCAGACCCCTTGGTGACCTGGGTCAGCAGAGTATGAGGGTTGGGGATCACAGGGTGCCTGGGAATTGCAGCCTCATTAATAAAATAAGTTGGAGGTCTTGTAGTAGCCTCCACTCCCCATTGGCCTCTTGGACTTCCAGGATTGGGGCACTGCAAGGGATATTACAAGGGGTTAGGAGGCCAGGGACCTTTAAACCCTGAGCCCTGGGTCTTTGAAGATCTTTCTCAATCTTTATCTGGGGTCTGCCCTTAGGGGATGTATTCTCCACGGTGGGAAGGGGGCTGAGTCCTTAACGTGGATCCTTACTGGCTGGGCAGTTAATTAAAGCCTAGCTTGTTTTTCCTGTTGAGGCTGATACTTTGGGGTTAGTCTTAGTCTCTTCTGAGGGCAGGAGAAGCCTGTCCTGGGGCAATTAGGGTAGTGGTGCCAACCTCCCAGCGGTGGGGTGGGTTGGGGCTCTCTGCATAACCAGAAAGGAGTGGGTAAATAAAAGAGCTCCCCAGCTGCATTTTAAGGGGAATGTGAAAAACCAAGTGACTGCCTTTTCTGATAACCCTCTCACCGTCATGCTTGCAGGGAAGAAAGAGGCGATAAAGCACCACCAGTGTGCGGGATGCAGATGACCGTTTGACCCTCCACCGTTAGGGTTAGCTGGGGCTCCTGGAGGTTGAGGCTCTGGGTCTTGGGAGCTGAGGGAAGTTCCTAGGCCTGCCAGTCCTGCTGGAGCATTATGTCAGACTGGTCTGCCTTTGGGCCCTTCATCCCTGAAGACAAACACCCTTCCAGGAGTCTCCTTGGCGAGTAGGGCAGGTCCTGGGTGCAGGCTGGTTGCACTCCTTTTTAAAGTGTCTAGGCTTTGTGCATTTATAACATCTGTCTGTGGAAGACTGCTGGGAACCCCGGCCAGGTGGGTCCGTAGGGCAGCTGCTAACAAGGTGCCCCTCTTCTTGTCCCTTCATTCCTGCTCTTTGGCTTTCTTCCCTGATCCTGATTGACAAAAACCATGGTGGCGAATCTTTGTAGATGGTTGACAGTTTGCTCTGGTCCTATAGCTAACTTCTGTAGCTTTTCCCAAATGCCAGGGGCAAATGGGGCAATGAATTTATCCTTTAAAGTAAGTTTTCTCCCTGGTGACTCAGGTTGCAGGAAGATATGTTTGATTAGGGCTCCCTTGAGTTGCTTGAGGAAGGCTGAAGGACTCTCTTCCTTTCCCTGTGTCGCCATTGACAGTTTGGAATGGTTTAGAGGTTTGACTCAGGTCCTTTGGAGGCCCTCTAATATGCTGACCAGGAAATGTCTGTTTCCAAAATCCTGATCCCATTGAATTGCTAAGGTCCCCTAGGGGCTCCTTATGGGGAACTGTTACTGTCCCCAGCTGGAAATGGGTTTCACCTGCTTGTCGGGCAGTGTATTGTTCATCCCCAAAACCTGTGCTTCTCTCAGAGCTGCCTCTTTTTTCTGAGTTGGAGAGGATTTGGCTCAAAAGGAGCATCACATTCCTCCAAGAGAGGTCTATCAGGGTCCTCTGAAAACTTGCCTAGGCCTGTCTCGTTCTGTCCTGGGTCTCCCAGGGGGAATGGGACCTAAGCTCACCTCAGGTG
This sequence comes from Heterocephalus glaber, assembly GCF_000247695.1. The sequence goes on along the minus strand of NW_004624747.1, from coordinate 28,110,805 downwards.
GGCAGCTCCTTCTGGCCATTCTTCCGTCACTTGGAGGGGAAGCAGAGTGGGGTATCTTTGCCTCTACCCTGGCACCATGGACCCAAGATAGGGAGACAGGAAGACTCTTTAGGAGGTTCTTTCTGGGAGAGAGGAGTAAGAACGGGGGGCTCCTTGGGAGTTGTTTGTTTTGTTTTGTTTTGTTTTTGGTGTTTTGAGACACAGGGTCTTGCTATGTAGTTCAGGCTGGTCCTGAACTCACTATGTAGCCCAGGCTGGCCCCAAACTCTGTGGCAATCCTCCTGTGTCAGCCTCCCAAGAATGTACCACCACGCCTGGCTCAGGAGATTTTTCTTGGGGTGCGGGGGTCCCCTTGAGCTGAGGAGATAAGGGCTGCCAGCAGGGCCAAGTCTATGCCACATGACCTGCAGCAATCAGGATTGTTTCTCAAAGCAAAGAAAGCCTGCACATGGGGCACTTTGGACCATTTGGCCTGCCTTTTGCAAAATAAGTCCAGTTGGAGGACTGTATTATTATTATTCCCTTCTGTCGGCCATTTTCTTCATCACTCAAGGGATAGCCAGGGCACGCGTGGGTATAGAGGATTAGGCACGTTTTCTTCAAGGTCTGAGGGTCAAATGTGGCGGTAACTGGAAAGCTCTGAGACTGAGTGTTCCTCATCTGTAAGAAAGGCAGGGAGGAAACGGGTGTCCCCTTTACATCCCGTTGCTCTTTTTCTTCACTTCTCTCTGCTCAGGACAGCAGAACATTAGTTGCGATATGTGTCGAAGTGTCACCCTGGGAGGCTTCGCTCGGAGTATGATCCTTGTGATGGGTAATTGGGTTCGATAGCAGTTATTTGGAGGGCGTCTCGGGAGGCACAAAAGGCCCTCATGAGGGTATCCCATAGTCCAACCTCCATAAGGAGGGTCACTGTCCGGGGGACAGGAGTTTTTCTCTCAGGAATTGATGAAAATGGTCCATATCACAATGGAGCCAATATTGGTCTCTTCAATAACCTGACTGAAACTGAGGAGGCAGGCCCACCTCGTGATCTGGTTGAAGAAACAGGTATCTGCAAGACCGGATCTAAAATTGACTCCCCATGAGCACCGGGAAAGGTGCCAGACCAGAACCAAACTCATCTCCAGTGTGTTATGACAGGACTCTCCCACAGCCTTGTCCTTGGTTGCAAGATACCTGCTCTGTGGGAGCTGGAGGTGCAGCACCTGGAGGCCCTGCTCAAGGCCATGAAGAGCGAGCACCAGGGCCAGATGGAGCGGCAGATGGCAGCGATCCAGGGGAAGAATGAGAGTCTGGAGAAAGTGTCCTCCCTGACTGTGCAGCTCGAGTCCACCAAGGAGAAGCTGCACAAAGTGGTGGAAGAGCTGACAGCCAAGAAGATGACCCTGGAGAGCTCGGAGAGGACGGTATCAGACCTGAGAGCTTCCCTGCAGGAGAAAGAGCAGGCCATAGAGGCTACCAACACAGAAATCACCAGCTTCGCTCCCGCGTGGACCTGAAGCTGCAGGAACTGCAGCACCTGAAGACTGAGGGGGAGAACCTGCGGCATGCACAGACAGAATGCGAGGCCCTGTGGCTGCAGATGCAGAGAAAGACAGAGTGATCAAGATTCTATGCCAGCAGATTGAAAACATGATGCAGTGGACCAGCACGGACACACAGTGGGGCCCATGCAGGTAGAAAAGGCCCAGCTGGGAAAGAGATAAATGATAGGAGACTGGAGCTGCAGGAGTTTAAAATTTTAAAAGATAAGAAAGATGCCAAGATTCGGGAGCTTGAGGCCAGAGTGAGTGACCATTCCCAGTCTACAGCCAGCTTCCTCTTGCATCACTCTGGGAAGACCACCGCACTGAAGGAAGACCCCATGAGGGACCTGAAACAGCTTCTGCAGGAGCTGAGAAGCGTGATAAATGAGGAGCCGGCTGTGCAGCTGAGCAAGGCAGAAGACAAGGGGAGAGCACTGTCGCTTGGGGCCTTGGATGATAGGGTAAGAGATTGTGTTATCGAATCAAGCCTAAGATCAGACATATGCCATAGAAGCAATAACTCATTAAGGGACTCCATGGAAGGCAGCAAGTCAAGTGGAACTCTCAGCAGGGAGCCAGTTCCGTTACATGCAGAACTGGAAGATCCTAGATCTAGTTGCTTCATGTTCCCGTCTACAGCAAGCCTGTCTGTGAAAACTTTAGCTTCCCAATCATTCACTTCCCCTAAGAAGTCTCCAGTGCATTCACTGCTCACGAGTTCAGCTGAAGATGCAGTAGGTTCCTCATCACAGTGCAGATCTACCAAAACCACTCCCTCACTTGATTCTGCTAAAGCAATGTCTTCAATGATCAGAGATCAAGAAAAGAGGGTACAGAAGGTAAAGGACCAGGAAAAAATGTTACTAAAGTGGTACCTCACTTGTCTGTCTTTACAGAGGGATGATGCCCCATCCGTTATGATGTTACTTATAATTAGTGCCCTGTGTACTTCTTCTTTTTATGTGAAAATTTAATAAAGAAAAAAAGATACCTGCCCTGGGAAATCTAGGGCACCATTTGCCAGGTATGGGCCTCCTGAATGTGATGGCAGGAGCCCAGGCACCGGGGACACCCAGGACTGGGGAAGCCCAGGATGTGGGCTAGGATCCTATGTTCTGGGACAGTAAATCTGTCAAGACATCTGGAGAAGAGGGAGTCAGCCATTTTAGCAGAGAAAGAAAAGCCCAGACCTGCAGTTCAACTCTTAGTGAAGGCTTCCAAGAAGGCTCTGATGGAAGAGGTCTCGGGTCACCTGGAAAGGGGTGCCTGGAGAGCACAGAGTGAGTTTACCTGTCACCCCGTGGAAGAGTGCATGCTGCACAGCGGGCAGGTCGGGGGTCAGGCTGCTGTGGCCCTGCTTCCACTGGAGGACCTGTGCACTCACGGGGGAGCAGCCCCAGCCTGAGCCTCGCAGCGGTCACACTGGCTTTCACCAGTTCCTCGCATCCAGAGATCTGCCTCAGAAATCCAGCTCCCTGCCAGGCCAGCATTCCCAGCAGGAGGTTGCTAGGGAGCCTGTCCTCTGTTGTGGGAGCAGCAACTGCTCTAGTCGCTTTTAACTAATTGGTAGGGTACCCACAGTTTCTTAGGGTGTAAAAAAGAAGGAGAAGGAATGTGAGGTCTGGTCATTCTGGTACACTTCTCCATAGAGAGAGAAGTGCCCCTGTTGGGTGCCAGCAATGTAACCAGTTCTCTTCTCCCCCTGGGTCCTGAACACAACAGTGTAGTTTATTAGAACAAAGAAAGGCTCTTGGTTGGCCAAGAGGAGCTCCAAAGGAAGATGCTACGGAAGGCCTATGTCCAGATATGTAGACCTTGGTGTGAAAATGAAACAAAGAACAGTGCAGTTGCTGCTTTTGGCTAGGCCTCTCATGTTAGGAGGGCAGGCTTGCCTAGCATTCCAACTTCCCAGAGTTTGTCTCAGTTTACTTGGGCCCTGTCCTAACTCCCTGCTTTTCTGTCTCCTGTCTCAGTAGCTTCAGAATGCCTCTGGGTACCATTGTGGGAAACGTCTACTTGCTAGAGGATACAGTTGCATACAGTTCTTTTGTCTTTGAGTTCATCTCGCATACTGTTTTCCAATCACGTAGGTTAGTTCTCCCCCATTCTTCTGTTACTCATTTGCAAGTCAGGGTCATTTGTTTTATGTTCCATCTGAGTGTCTCCACCATCTTTTTGTTTTTTTACTTCTTTCTTTCTCCTTTCCTTTCCCTCTGTTCTGTTCTGTTCTGTTCTTTTCTATCACTGTGTAGTCCAGGCTGGCCTGAAATTAGAAATTCTGCCTCAGCCCCCCACGCCTGGCGACTTCTTTCTTTTTTAATTTATTTTATTTTTTATTTTATTTTATTTTTTTGCGACTTCTTTCTTATGTGTGAATCACAAATAGATTTCTGAAAGTCAGAAACTTAGAAAAGCAGAAGTCAGAAGTGCTGCCTTCTCCCACCCTTCTTTCAACCTGGCGCCCTCTCACCTCTCCCGTATCGGTAAGCGGTCTCGTGGGTTTCTGTGTGTCTTACAGTCAGTGTGTGAGGAAGTGTACCTGCCTTGTTGTTGTTTTTCTGGTACCGGGGATCGAACTCAGGACCTTGCACTTTCGAGGCAGACGGTGGAACCACTGAGCTAAATCCCTGGCCCTGCCTTTTTGTTTTTGTTCTAACTTCTAGTACAGTCCATGCTCATTGGGAAAGATGAATAAACCTGTGTCCTTGATAGCTTAATAGTTACAGCTGACATTTATGAGTGGTGTCAGACCCAGTGGTGCAGACTTTCTATGCATTATTTAATTCTCACTGTAACCTAAGAATATAGCTGTTATGATGTCCATTTTATAGGTGAGGAAACAGGCTTTGGGTTTCAAAAATGCCCAAGGTCACAGTGGTGCAGCCCTAAGCTGGCTTCGTTGCAAGAGCAAAACCTCCCTCACATCAGCAGCCAGCTTAAAGGTAGTGAGGACACAGGTGGTGTGAGGGGAGGTCTCATAGGCCCCAAGTGCATACATACGCCACGCACAGGTGCCACCTGAGTGTCCACTGCCCAGCTCATCCATCTCTGCTGTCTTGTCCCTAGGCACTGTGACAATGGAGACAGTGTTGGCCCGGCTGAAGCTCCTGAATCCAGATGACCTTAGAGAAGAGATTGTCAGAGCTGGCCTGAAGTGTGGGCCCATCACGGCAACCACCCGGTTTGTGTTTGAGAAGAAGTTGGCTCAGGCTTTGCTGGAGCAGGGTGGGGCACTGCCTGCCTCCCTTCCCAACCATGTCGGCCCGGACACACCGAGCATGCTGATCACTGCTGCGGGCACAAGGGCCAGTTGCTCTGAGGACAGAGATTTTGGTTACAATGTGGGATTGAACCCCCCAGAGGAGGAGGCCGTGATGTCCCAGACCTGTCCAGTGCCCCTCAGTGCCTCGGCTGGGATTGGCACCCAGAAGGCTGGAGAGACGGTCACCAAGGCACCAGCCCTGTACTACGGTGTGTGCCCCGTGTATGACGATGGCCCCACGAGAAACGGTAATGAGTTGCTCTATGTGTGTCCTCACACAAGTCGGGTAAACACTGAAAACTACGGAGAAAAAGAAAAGTTTGCTCGGTCCCCATGAGCGTTTGAGTCCAGATTAACCACTTTTGAGCAGGATGTGGTGCACAGGCCTGTGATCCCAGCACAGGGAGGCTGAGGCAAGCGGAATGAAGCCCGGACTATAGTGAGACTCTGCCTCAGAAAACAGAGCAAAAGCTCCAAACAATTATGATAACCTAATACAGATTAAAGTGTTGGATGGTGTTAATAACCAGTAAGTTTGGTTCCTGAGACTAAAGAGTTATTCGTAAAGCACAAAATAGGTCCCCCCCCCCCCCAAGAAAAAAGTTTGCCCCAGCTGGGCAACCTAGTGACTTAACAGGGTGCTTCTGAAATTAAAAAATGAAAAGGACCGGGGTTGTCCTTCAGCCTTAGTACCACAAAAAAAAAAGATGAACCATTTTTGACATTTGGCTGCCTTCCTGTGTTTCTGTAAATCTGTGTGAGAAAATTTTAAATTGTTGTGAAACTGAGCTCTGTGAGTTTTGTCCCACTCAGAAATACTGATTAGCTGTCTGCAATTTGTTTGGAACCAGGATTATCCCCTCTTTTGTTCAGTATAAACACTAGGGGTTAATGAATATAATGGCCTATGAATGTATAACTGTTAGGAGCAAGAATAGTATTTGTAAAAAATAGTGTTTGTAAAAAAAAGAATAGGATTTGTTATGATCAAGAATAGGTCTTGCTGTGTAGTTTAGGCTGGCCTTGACCTTGTAGCAATCCTGCCTCGGCCTCCCAAGTGCTGGGATTATAGGTGTGCACCACCATACCTGGCCAAGGAATAGTAAAATTTATTTTAAAATCAAATCCAACATTTTTTTTTTGGTACCGGGGATCGAACTCAGGACTTTGCGCTTGTGAGGCAGGCAGTGGCGCCACTGAGCTAAATCTCTGGCCCCCGACTTTTTTTTTAGTCCGTGTTTGCAGTACGTAATGAATACATTCATTGTGGGAAATTGGTACATGTATGTAACACATCTCAGTTTGTTTTTTTTTTCCCTCCCCTTCTTTTTTGCCAGCATCAAATTCATTTATTTATTTTATAAGTCAAATTAATTATCATAAACACAGATTAACAGCCAGACTAACAAACTAAAAAACATATAAAACACCTAAGACAATTATACTAAATCAAGGTACACTTTCAGGTACATCAGCTATTCTGGATTACAGTAACTTTTTCTCTCTCTGTTTTTCTTCCTATTAGTCTTTTATTTTGCACTTTATATATTGGGTTTCTTATATAAAAGAAACCATGCAGTATCTAAGCTTGTGTGCCTGATTTACTTACCATTATGGTCTCAAGGTGCATCTATTTTCCTACAAATGACTTAAGTTTATCCTTTTTTTGGTACTGGGGATCGAGCTCAGGACCTTGCGTTTGCGAGGCAGGCAGCAGAACCACTGAGCTAAATCCCTGGCCCAAGACTGTCCTTTTTTATGGCAGAGTAGCACTCCATTGTGTATAAATACCACACTTTCTTTATCCATTCATGGGCATAACAATATAGGCTGCTTCCGAGATTCAGCTATCATGAGCTGTACTGCTGCAAACATGGGTGTACATGGATCACTGTGATGTAATGTCTAATTCTTCCAGGAAGATACCCAGAGGAGGTATAGCTGGATCTAAGTATATTTTTTAATTTACTAAAGTATGAATGCAAATATACAGACCACACTTTTTATTTTTTATTTTATTTTATTTTTTTGAGGGGGTACCGGGGATCGAACTCGGGTCCTTGCGCTTGCGCAGCAGGCGGCGAAACCACTGAGCTAAATCCCCAGCCCCTACATACTATTTTTATAAAAATAAAAAGTGCAGGCTGGGGATTTAGCTCAGTGGTTTCGCCGCCTGCTGCGCAAGCGCAAGGACCCGAGTTCGATCCCCGGTACCAAAAGAAAAAAATAGTATGTAGAAGTGCAGGCTTAAAAGGGATCCATTGGTAAAACTTTGAAAACCCCCCCTCCAAAATGCATCTCATTTTATCTTGAAAGGGAAAGTGGCAGTGTGAGTTCAGCCAGTGTATGTGTGCTATTGCATTCCCATAGTGTCTGCAAGGCCTCGCTGAGTGGGTTTAGGCTGCTTTCCTTTCTCATCTAGTTAGTCCTATTCGATGATTGCTTGTCATGTACATTGGCCATTGTTAGCAAGCAGTGGACGTTGACCATTCCATCACTTGTACTATTAATGATAGTCCCCTACAAACTCGACTGTGGTAGTTCTCTGTAGGGTGTTGATATTTTTGTATAATCAGAAGTCTTTTTTCTTTGTAGTTTTAATTATGGATGTCCTTTTATGGATGTGCCTAGGCATGCATAGAAAAGCACACCCCACCCAAAATTATGCTTAAAATTCTCCTAAATTCTTTGCTAATGTTTTCAAAGTTATTGAAATTTTAAAATCGATTTTTATTAGGTCTTTAATCCATATACTGTTTCTTAGTATGGTATAATTTGTTGGGATTGGCATTAGGTAGAAATACACAGTGTCACGTTTCTACACACACACCTCTGTGTGGTCAAGCTTATTAACTGGGTTCTTTTGGCTCAGGACCTCTTTCTTCAAGACTAAACATCTGAACTATGATACAAGAATAAAATCAGGTTTCTTGGTAACAACTGTTTTATTTGACTATTAAACCCTTGGTGTAGCTAAGTGACTGGGGTTCCAGTTACTCATTCCTGATTTTCCTTTGTCACATTTCCCACCCAGAAAGGATCCATGTTTATGCAGATAAAAAGGAAGCATTGCAAGCTGTCAAAATGATCAAAGGGTCCCGGTTTAAAGCTTTTCCAACCAGAGAAGATGCTGAGAAATTTGCTAGAGGAATTTGTGATTATTTTCCTTCTCCGAACAGAGCCTCGTCCCCGCTGTCCCCTGGGAAGGTGGCTCCGCTCTTCAGCAGTGGAGGGTGGAAAGGTAAACCACTTGGTGGCTCCTTCTTGGAGTCATGGTTGCAGTTACTCTGAAACACCTCGTGTCCTCCGTCCTGATGATGGAGACTTGTTTTCTCCCCTAAAGAGTCTGGTGTGGCAGGACATTGTGGTGGGACAGCCGAGGCCCAGGGTCCAGGGCTTGGTCTGGGGAGGTTTGGGGATGGGAGGGTGCAGCTGGTGGCTGAGTGGACTCTGAGGTGAAGAGCAGAGGAAGACGGAACCGCTGGCCCTTTAGTGCTATCTGCTGGGGTCAAGGTCTCTGCTAAGAGCAGCCTTCTCCCCATCTGAAGCTGCATCTGCTTCTGGACCTGCTGGAGCCAAGCTCCCTGTGAGAGCAGAAATCTCATCCCATGCTCTGCTCAGCTCAGAGCAGGCTCCTGTCCCGTTGAGCCGTGTGGGATGTGTGTGACTGGAACACTTGAGCATAGAGACGCTGCGAGTGTGACTGATCCCTCACCCACCAAAATTGACTGAGCTTCCTTCCTTCCTCCTTCCTTCCCTCCTTTCTTTTCTTTCTTTCTTTTTTTTTTTTTTAGTGGGGGGAGGGCATCTATGGATTGACCAGGGTCTTCTCTCTAAGCTACATCCCTAGCAGCATCCCCTTTTTAATCAAGAAAGGGTGTCACTAAATTGCCTGGGCTAATATCAGATGTGCAGTCCTCCTACCTCGGCCTCCCAGGGTGCTGGGAGTATAGGTATGTGCCACCGTGCACAGCTGACTTACTTTTTGAAACCCCCTAAGTGATGCCTGTTCAGAAGCTCTCCTGGCTGGAGTTTGTCTGGGTCTGATGGTGCCTGTGGTGACTGGCTCCTGCTGTACTGGCAGGACATGCAGCTGCAGCTGTGTGCCTGCACTGTCACCATCTCACCTCGATGCCAAGGCTGCTGGGCCAGAGTGGGCTCACCCCTCAGTGAGACTCAGAGCAGGCAAGATGTCTACAAGGCTGAGTGTTCTTCATTTCTCTCTTGATCTCAGATGGTTTGTGCTTGTCCGAATCAGAAACAATAAACAAAGAGGGAGCAAACAGTTATAAAAGCCCCCGCACACAGGACCTCACTGCTAAGCTACGGAAAGCCGTGGAGCAGGGAGAAGAAAAGGCCTTCTCCGACCTCGTCTGGAGCAATCCCCGGTACCTAATTGGCTCAGGGGACACCCCAACCATCGTACAGGTGAGGCTGTGTCCCGCACGTCCTGCCACTGTGCACTGTACTTGTGAAAACAGAGCTCAGAACACGGGTTTTCTTTCAGGAAGGATGTAGGTACAATGTCATGCATGTTGCTGCCAAGGCGAACCAGGCTTCTATCTGCCAGCTGACGCTGGAGACTCTGGAAAACCCCGAGTTCATGCAGCTTATGTACCCGGATGATGACATGGGCATGTTGCAGGAGCGCATCCAGTACCTCGTGGACCTGTATTTGAACACTCCTGACAAGGTGGTGAGTGTGCCCTGCAGCAGTGGAGGGAGACTCACATCCCTGGGAAGGAAGAGTTCTTGGTTTCCATGCTACATACATGTGGAAGGTGTGTGGATGGTCAGGAGCAGAAGCACGAATATTGACCTGGAGAGCACAGATCAGCAGGGAGTACAAGGCCGCTGATGGCATCAGGTGCCCCACGAGGCGCCCAGCCTTGTCAGGGAGGCACAGACTAGGTGTGACAGGCGAGCAGATGCTGAAAGGTGTAGAAAATGAGGTAGGAAAAATTGTAGTGTCCTTTATTCTAGTCTTCTGCTTATATCCCTTATATGTTCATTTACCAAATGTTGCCGTCAGGAATATTTCCTGTGAGTTTATTTTTATTTATTTTGTGGTACTCTGGGACCTTTTATATAAGTGGGGGTTTTTCTAACTTTTTCCCTCTTGGTTTATTGTTTCTGATTTAGACAAGCATCTGTTATCAAGAGACAGAAATGAAGAACACTTAGTCTCACAGACATCTCACCCACTCTGGGTCATACTCAGGGAGCACTGAGCTACATCCTCAGTCTTTTTTAAATTTTATTTTGAGAGCCGAGCATGGTGGCCCATGCTGTAATCCCAGCACTTGGGAGGCTGAGGCAGGAGGATTGCTGGGACTTCAAGGCCAGCCTGGAATACATAGTAAGACCCTGTCTCAAAAAATAAGAGAGAGACAGGGACAGAGAGACAGAAAGGAAATATAGAGAAATTTGTCCTAACCAACAAAATTATAGAAAGGGAAGAGAAAGCAATGGTCTGATAATAATGATGATGATAATGATAATAAACAAATTAGTTTCTTTTCCTACTCTCAAGACTCCTTTCTTTTTTTTTTTTTTTTTTTTCGGGGATCAAACTCGGGACCTTGTGTTTGCGAGCCTTGGGCAGGGCTGATGAAAGCACTGATAGG
>NW_004624747.1:28016959-28100287 GCF_000247695.1 Heterocephalus glaber | reverse complement strand
TTTTTTTTGGTACCGAGGATCAAACTTGGGACCTTGCACTTGCAAGGCAGGCGGTGGAACCACTGAGCTAAATCCCTGGCCCTCAGATTCCTTTCTTTCTTTCTTTTATTTTTTTTGGTACTGGGGATCGAACTTGGGTCCTTGCGCTTACAAGGCAGGGGGCGGAACCACTGAGCTAAATCCCCGGCCCAGATTCCTTTCTGATGTTAGACATTTGGTGGTTTCCACACACTGAGCAAGCAATCTGTCCTGTAGTAGACACCAGCCTGGTTTCCTTTAATTCCATTAAGTCCCAGCAGTAATCAAGTAGTCAAGTCCCAGAAGATTGACTGTCTCCTCAGATGCCAGCCAACATGTGCACTGACCAGTTAGTTGGCCGCTTATCAGGGTTCCCGTGACCCTTCCTTGGGTTGATGAATTTGTTCATGCAACTCAGGGAAACACGTTTCTATTACAGAAGATACAGGAAGGAATGCATAGGGCCAAGACTGGGGGAAGGGATGTGGAGATTGTACGCCCTGGCGGGTTGTACCACACTCCCGAGACTGTTGAGCTGTCAGCAGCTTTTACCTGCTATGGTGAGTTTTTATGGAGGATCTGTTACATAGGTGTGCTTAGCTCCTTGGCAACTGGTGTTCACTTTAACCTTCAGTTCCTTTCCCAGCCTCTGATCCTGCCTTGGTCTTCTCTGGCCCACCCCATCTTACAGCTGCCTCAGGGCTGGGACAGCAGACAGCTCCTTAGCAGGGGAGACACAACCCTTGTCAGATTTTTAGGAGTTCTGAGTCGGGAAGGCCAAATAGTAGGCAGTCAGCCCACTGTTTCCAAGAGTCCATCACCACAGATTGAACCACCTGTAGATTGAAAATATTCTGGAAAAATGTCTGCACTGGACATTGAAAGCTTTTTATTCCTCGTCCTTAGTTCCCGAACAATGCAGTGTAATAACTACTTATATGGTGTTTGCATTGTATTGGCTGTGATAGTAAGCTGGAGCTAATCATGCATGGAGATTGGGTGTGCTCGTGTGTGGTTATATCCAAACACTGCAGAGGTTACACATGCACATACATGATTATCTGGAAGTACTGCACCATTTTCCATGAGGGTGTGAGAGTCCAGAGACTTTGGTGTCTTAGGGGAAGGTGGTGGCTCTTGGACCAACGCCTTGAGGACATGAAGGGGGATGACTGTGTCCCATATCAGAGATGGTTACAAAGAGTGGTGGTGAGCACAAAACAGGAAGGAAAGAACAAGGTCGAAGCAAGTACAGTGGTTACTCTAAGGGGAACAGCTGAGTAAGTAAGGATATGAGGCCTGATTCAGACAGTCAGCATGTGTGTATTTGTAGATGTGATTAAAAAAAACTGTGAGCCCTACAGGAACACCTGCTTATTTCTTAACATCCATGCAACATTCATGGAAAATGTGCATTCATTTGCATTATAGTAGGAAATTGTTGTTTAATAGGAAAGAAAAATTATAGTTATTGAAATTAAAAGTGCTGGGGATGTGGCTCAGTGGAAGAACAGTCATCTAGTACATCTAAGGCCCTGAGTTCAATCCACAGCAATACAAACACACATGAAATTAGAAGTGTCAGGTCATATTCTCTTATCATAATCCTGAAGATAGGAGTCATTAAAATGTTTACCAAAATAGCTCAGCCCCTTAGAAGTCCTGAGGTTTGTGGGGAATGTGGGTGGGTGTGAAGTGGGCTTGGGAGTATAGCAGAACCTGGGGAGGACCTAGCATGGTAGCTACCTGGTGGAGGAAAGGGGAGGCCAGTGGGTAGGGGTGAAGGGTGTGGGGCAGGTGAGAGTGGTTCCCTTGGGGACTCGGTGTGGGGTGGGGACAGTCCTTGTGGGAAAGCAGGGTGTGGGGTGTGGGGTGTGGACGGGCAGGGACAGGTGGGGACAGGTCCCGTGGGAAAGCAGGGAGAAGCCAGCTGACTGAGGTATTGGTTGTGGGGCGGACGGAAGTGTGTGTGGACCCATGACCATACTGTGTCCTTGGAATGCAGCAGCGGGACAGGGTAGAGGACTAATTATTAATAAAGTGAGGGACCATGGCACCTCAGTTGTCCAAGGTAGAAGGTAAACTGGAGGACTCAACTGTCCCTGGAGCAGAACTGCATTCACCTGCTGATGTCTGGTCTCAGGCCACTCTGCTCCAGGGCCCAATTGAGCAGTGGCAAGACTGGGTGGCCTTGAATGTAGCCCACCACAGAAAAAGCTGCCACCTCTGAAGATAGGGGCAGATGCAGTCAGAACAGTGGGTCCTGGGTACCAGATATCAGGCTTTGTAGTGTGGTGCCCTGGCGGGTGACATGGTGGACATGAGCACCATGGCTGTTTACAGATCACTCAGGTCCCAGTGAGGCCTGGGGGGTGGGCATGGGTATAGGCTACAGGCCTGGCTCCAAGTGTCTCGTGCCCTGGGCTGGAAGGAATTAGAGCTTGAGTGTGTCATCCCTGGTCATTGGAGAGATGGGCAGGAACAAGATCGTGACAGGTAGGTGGGGGTGAGTTCTGGGGGTCTGCGCCAGAACTCAGGCTCGGAGAACTGTGTCACAGGTTCACTGGTCTGCAGGTGAGCTGAGAATGAGGAGGGAAGGAAGCCATGTCTGTGGGGAGTGCAGAGGGTGCTGTGGAGTCCTGGGTGCCTGGCCTGAGTGGGGGTGAGAGTGTCGATTGGGAAGTGTCATGGTGTGGTGGTCTGAAGTTGGAGTGAAGAGTGCCCCATGCGCTGTAATGTCCACCACCAGGCTCCAAGGAGCCAGACTGAGTCCATGGGCATTTAAAAGTCTGCACAGTGCCTTCCACACTTACTGCACAGCTGCTTACATGACACGGTGCTGGCCCCGAGTCAGGGAAGCAACAGCTTACAGAGCAACTCCAGTCGGAAGCTCTGGCTGAGTCCAGGTCCCTGGCAGCAAGGGGCAGTATGTCAGGTGCCCAGTGTCGGCAGCAGTGTGCTGGGACTTGCAGAGTGGGCGGTGCTGGCACCGGGTACTTATCAGCTGTAACAGCAGTTCTTTTTACAGTCTTTTGTCATTGAGGCTTTTAAAGAAATACCTATTTTCACCTTAGAGAGCAACTGTGTGAATGTGAGTTTGTTTTTTTCCGGGTTTTTCGACACGGGTCTCCGTGTGCAGTTCAGGCTGGCCTTGCATGTGTGAAGTAACTCCTGAGTGCGTGGATTAGAGCTGTGCATCCCTGCACCTGGCTGAGTGTAAACAAGCTGAGTGATAGTTGTGCTTCTTCTGCACCTTTTCCAGGGGTACGACACACCACTGCATTTTGCTTGTAAGTTTGGGAATGTGGAAGTTGTCAATGTGCTTTCTTCACACCCTTTGATTGAGAAAAAAACAAGGAATAAATATAACAAAACACCTGAAGAGGTAAGTACACTAATTATTGAAATGTGATTACTATTTAGCATTAGAAACAAAAATATGCAAATGTGTAGCCTATGTTCATAGGTACAGTGAGGTTAGCACTGGTTCTATTTGAGTTGTGCTGCCTGTGGCACATTTCAGAACCCTGACCACCAGGCAAGATATGAAGACAGCGTCTGTCTAGCTGGGAGGGAGGGAGCTGACCCTGTTTACTGATTTCATTTTCCTGAAACTGGTGGTCAGTTGTTCTGATCAGTTCAGTCTTTCATTTTCTCTCCCTGAACACCTCAGCTGACCAGGTTCAGAACAGAGGTAGTGATGGTGGTGAGGATTCTCAACCACAGCTGTTGTGTTCAACTTAGTATACACCAGGCACTGTGCTAAGCCCCTTGTCCCGACTCTCACATGACCCATCAGTCCTGTGAAGAAAGCCTCTTCATGATCCTTAGCAGTTAGCACTTGAGCAACCTGTGACGTGGGGGAGAGAACTGAACACAGGATAAGAGAAAGACTAGTTTGAGGACCAGGCACTGTACTTGTTACATGACCTGAACCTAGCAGCCTTCAGAATTGAAACCTGCAGGGACTGTGGATGCCCGGCAAGTTCCAACACCTCCAGCCCAACTTGCGATAGGTTTTTTGGGGGTGTTTTTTTGGTACTGGGGTTTAAACTTGGGTCCTTCCGCTTGCGAAGCAGGCAGCGGAACCACTGAGCTAAATCCCTGGCCCAACAATAGTTCTAAGCATGTGAGCTCCAGTCAGTTACAATTTTAAAACGGTCCGAACTGTGTTTCTTTTATGGGCTGATAATTTTGTGATTCCATTCTTTCCTTTTATTTGAACGTCACTGGTTTTCTATTTCTAACAAAAATGTATTGCTCTCATTCTTCAACAGCTCAGAAAGTTGATTCCTGTGGTTGCAGACCACAAACAGCATTTGTGTTACACATTAGGAGGTGTAGCTCAACCTAGATGTACAGTAGCAGAAATTTCTACACGAAGAACAGGCTCAGGCACTGAAACTTGCACATGCACTGGCCTTGTCTGCATTTGGTAATGCACTTTGAAGTTTGCTTTCCTTGTAGATGATCGGAGAGTGTAGAGTTCCACAAAGGAAAACATGAAATTCACCGTTAACCCTAGAGTCTCTTCTCCTGCCAGCCGCTTAGCCCTTTACAGAAGCAACTTTCAGGACATTCTGTGCTGTATGGGCACATGGTTTGTTTTTTAAATATTTTTATTAGTACACGTTTGCTGTACAGAGTGATCACATTCCTCTTGGGGAGTTGGCACATGTACATGACACATCTCAACCCTTTTTACTTCCCTCTTCCCTTCCCTGTCCCTGCATCCCTAGGTCCCTTTCTCATTAAAGAACACATAGTTCTTTTGTTTTTTCGTTTTGGGACCGGGGATTGAACTCGGGACCTTGTGCTTTTGAGGCAGGTGCCGGAATCACTGAGCTAAATCTCTGACCCAAGAACACACAGTTGGAGTGTGAGCTTTCAGAAATCATTAGCACTAAGATTCTGTTTTGTTGACTTTAAAACTTGCTTTTAAAAAATCATTTATAAAGAAGCATTGCAGAGCTAGGGGTGCAGCTGAGTGGTAGACTGCTTGCCTAGCATGTGTAAGGCCCTGGGTTTAGTCCCCAGAACCACAAGGAAAAGTTACAATAAGCCGGGGGTGGTGGCACATGCCTATAATCCCAGCCCTCAGGAGGCTGAGGCAGGAGGATTACCATGAGCTTGAGGCCAGCCTGAACTACGGAGTGAGACCTTGTCTCAACAACAGCAACAAAAAGCAATAAAATAAGGTTTAGGGTTCTCACATACACTGTTTTCTTTAAATAGGTGATTTGTGAAAGAAACAAAAATAAACCTGTAGAACTAAAAGAGAGGATCAGAGAATATTTACAGGGTGAGTTGGAGAATCCCCAAGCCTCTGCCGCGGGTTAGCTTCAGGGCTCATGGGCATGGGCTGGGAGGAGGGGTGCGCACTGTTAACTACTAAGTAAGCTCCACTGTGTGCTAGTCTGGTCCCCTCCTGCTTCAGTCTTCCAGCTTCCTAAGGTGTCTGTGCTGCCTTTCCCTCCACCCCCTGTAGGGATTAAAGGTACCAGGGATTAAATCCAGGGCCTGTGCACTGAGCTACATCCCTGGCCTCCCAAGTTCCAAGATTACAGTCGTGCACCACCATACTTGACTCCTTTCCATTTCTTTTAGTGGAAGAGGAAGAGGGCTCGCTGATTTAAGTGAGTCCTGGCCCAAACATGCCTTGGCTCTGATCCATTCCAGCAGAGTGCACATGACCACCTGGTTCCTCCACCATTTCTCCCATCGCTCAGCAGTCGTAGATACAGCCAGGGAGCAGGAACCTGCTGCTGACCCATCTCTCTCCCCCAGGTCACTACTACGTGCCGCTTCTGAGAGCAGACAATACCTCCTCGCCTGTCATTGGGGAGCTGTGGTCCTCAGCCCAGACGGCCGAGGCCTTGCCTGCTGGCCGCTGTGGAGCCAACCCCCGGGACCCTGTGCAGACCGTGAGGGCCTTTGCGGGGCCCCTGAGTCCAGCCAAGGTGAGCTCGGGACCTTGTCACCCACCGTCGTTGTCCCCACGTGGCTGTGTCTAGGGCTCTGTGCTTGCTCTTGGAGACTTAAGTCCTGTGGCCCCGAAATTGGTGGTGCCAAGGGGTGGTGCTGAGGCGGAGAGGTGATGCTGTGTTGCTTGTGTGTGGCTGGGGTGGGTGTGCACAGGCTTCGCCTCACCTCTGCCCTGCATGCCTGTCCTGCCACACTGTGTGTCAGCCTGGTGAGGTCACTTCTGGACCCAGCTCCCCATGCCTGCAGCACCCCCTTCCCAGACACTTGGCTCCTGGCATTGGCTGCCTTCCCTGGAGGCTCTGCTTTGTCCCCTGGCCTTGCCTTTGGGTATGCTCATCCTTGGAGTTCAAGTGGGTCCCTAAGTGGGACCAAGTGGGTGGAGGAGCTGGGTCAAAGGTTTTGCTTGTTTTTGTGTCAGGTTGACAACTGACAGTTCCTTCTGCAGAGAACTGTTTCATACACTGACCAGTGTAATCCCTTGGTAGACACTTTCAGAATAAGCAAGGCACAGTGGGATACATCTATCGCTGCTTGGGAGGGTGAGGCAGGAGGATCTCAGGTGTGAGGTCAGCCTGGGCAACTTGTGAGACCTTGTCTTAAAACCCAGTCTCAAAAAATAGTTTTTTCTAAATGATCAGTTACTTACAACTATTAAAATGGCTGTAAAATGAGAAGGGACAATTAAAATTAGAGAAGCTGCGTTCAGCATGAAACTTGAGTGGCTCAAGAGAAAGCAACATGTATTTTCTTGTGTGATGGAAAGAATGGTGTGTGCGCCACTGGGGTGGCAGCTCAGTGATGCTTGCTGGCTGTCCTTAGGGTGAGGCCCTTGTTGGGACCCCCGCAGTGCAGACCAGTGCTGAGTGAGGCCCTTGTGCCGGCTCTAAGTGCAGCCCCGTTGGGCCCCAAGGCCCTGGGATCATGGGGTCAGCGTCGGTGCTGCAGCACCGGAGGCTGAGCATCCTGGGTGAGCTGCACCAGCCACGCAGGTCTCAACACTTTTTTTCTTCATAGGCAGAAGATTTTCGAAAACTCTGGAAAACTCCGCCTCGAGAGAAAGCAGGCTTCTTCCACAGTGTCAGGAAGTCTGACCCAGAAAGAGGCATTGAGAGAGTTGGAAGGTATGGGGAGGCTGAGTTGTGTGCACCGTCGTTTGCAGTGTGGTTATGTGTTGAGACTGATGATGATGAATGTAATTACAACTGCTTCAACATACGTCTCCCAGAGGGCCGGGGATTTAGCTCAGTGGTACCATACCTGCCTTGCAAGAGTTCCATCTCTGGCACCAAAAAAAATGTCTCCCAGAAAGGGTTTTCTGGGACATTGTAGAGCCTTTCTGCTAAGGTCAAATTACTTACAAATGTGGTATACAT
Organism: Heterocephalus glaber; assembly: GCF_000247695.1. The sequence continues at coordinate 28,092,911 of NW_004624747.1, read as the reverse complement.
TCCAATTTACTTTGTACAATGTTAAGGTAAAACAGTCCCTTCCCACTCCTCAGAGCAGTTCTCAGGGATCTTAATATTTTATAGAAGGTACTATATGGACAGTGTTTCCTTGGGAAAAAAGAAAAGAATAAAATACCCCTCTGTTTAACACAGAAAGCAGGGGTGTGGCTAGAAACAAGTAGAAAAAGTCCCCAAAGAAATCCCAAACTACAAAGTTAAAATATGGTATAATCAAACAAAACTTCATCAGATTGTTTAGAACCTTTCCTCAAAATAAGTGTCCGGTCTGAGGCTTATAAGCTTAACCCTGCAAAGGCCTTCTGGATTCCTGGTTCCTGGCCACACGCGTGCGTTGGTCAATTTGACCACATGGCCCCACCCAGGGAGGCTGGTGAGGCTGAGGGCACTGGCTCCTCGCTGGGTGGGTGGGATTCGATGCATCCTTGAATAGCTCCTCCAGGGATTCTGCTGGGTCTCACCAGAGAGGCAAGGAAATACAGAGTTCAGTTGGCCCCGGGCTGAGTAGACCCAGTAGTGTATACCCAAGATTGTGCACATGGCTGCAGCACTCGGCGCGGAGAGTCGCTGTCGCTTTGCAGTCAGATTTGTGGGTGTTCTTCTATCTTCTGTCTGTTACTTGTGTTTATTCCTTACAGGGAGCTCGCTCATGAGCTGAAGATTCCCTGGGCTGAGTACTGGGAATTTCTGGACTGCTTTGTGGATCTGTCTTCTCAGGAGGGGCTGCAAAGACTAGAAGAGCATCTTGCTCAACAGGAAATGGACAAAAAGGCTCAACAGGAAACAGGAGAAAATGAAGCCTGCCGCCGAGAGAAAGCCTTTGCCTCTGGTGAGCGAATGTGGTCCAAGGTGGCCCTGGCCCCTCAGGAATCATTCATCTGTGACCTTTTTCTCTTCTCTACCTTTTGTGTTTTTATTGCAAAAATGGGCAACTTTCCCTCAGGGTGATGTCAGGAGGACTGTGTGTGTGTGTGTGTGTCCGTGTCCGTGTCCATGTCCGTGTCCGTGTGTGTGAGAGTGTGTACAGGTGTCTGAAAGGCGTAGCATTGTGAGGAACAGTGTTGCTACTTCTGGCTTCATCTCCTTTCCCAAAGTTAGGTGAGGTTCATTCTGTGCTGTTTTTCTAAAACATGTTAAGAACTGTAGTATTTGACATCTTGTGCTTCTATGCATGTTTTCTGGACATTCTTTGTGTTTGAATACATTGTGTGCTGTCAGGAATAGGACAGGGGACGTGTTCCAGCACGTGGGGTGTTCATTAGACCTCAGTCTGCAGAGACCCTCCAAGCACAAAAAGATGCTGGAGTGATTGGAAGAAGTTAATCTTTGTAAAGCTTAGCAGTAACTCACAACAGTAACAACAGCATTAGAAAAGGAAATCCGGTCTGGGGGTAGCTCAGTGGTAGAGCATGCTTAGCGTGTATGAGGTCCTGGAGTGTGGGGGCACAGCGTGTGGGGGTCTATAAACAACCTTTAAATATTAGTATGAAAAAGCCAGCAGTGCCCAGAAGTCAAATGGGCAAAGGAGAAGAAATTTCCCGAAGAAATAGAAGCAGGCACCTCGCTCCTCATCACAAACACAGTGTGGTGTGGGCGCTGCTGTGCGCTGTGCAGTCTGGGGGACGGTGGTCAGCCTGGCCCGGAGTCTGCAGGGCGCAGAGGGCTAGGGCCTAGGGGCTAGGGGCGCTGGGGGCTCCCAAGGCAGCACAGCTCCTGCTCCAGCCGCAGTGGGCTGGCTTGGTGAACTGAACTGTTCTCACACAAAATTTAAAATCCTGCTTTCAGAGAGTAATGAGTAATGTGAAAAAAGGCTTACAATTAATGGGAGAAACAAACAAGAAAACTACATAATTTATCATAAGTGTATTTGCACGATAATTATTTGCATAAGAGTATATTAATTTAAGAAAGGCATGGTCGTGCACGGCTGTAATCCCAGTACTTGGAGGCTGAGACAGGAGGATTGCTGCAAGTTTGAGGCCATCTTAGGCTACATCGTGAGTGCAAGGCCAGCCTGAGCTACACAGGGAGACCCTGTCTCAAAAAAAAAAAAAGACTGATTTCCTGAGAACCGGTTGCCACTGTTCAAGCAAATAGCTGCTGTCTTGACAAGAAAACAACCTTGGCGTTGAGTAGGGGTGGTGCTGCTCCCCAGTGACTTCCTCATGGAATTGGGAGAGCCCAACAGATTAGAGAGCTGGTGGCCCAGGCTGCCCCAGCCCTCCTCTTCCTCTCTCCTGCCTTGGGGAAAGAGCGGCCTGGAAGCTTTGTTTCTGTTCATGAGGCCATGCACCCTCTCCCAGGAGGACTTGGTACTTTCCGGCATGCATGGCGGGGCTCACAGTGTGTCTGCTTTGTCACTCATAGGCCATGAGCAGCAGTGCTGCAACTCTGTTTCCGTGGGTGCGTTTCTAGATGGACATGGTGATGTGAGCCTGGAAGAAATGAAAGATCGGCAGAACGCAGCACAGAACCACAGCCAGCCTGCAGCTGATGCTTCCAGGAACCTGGAGCCCAAGGCTAAGGCAGACTGCACAGCAGCCTCGGGCCTGTGCCGCACCGACCCGAATGGGCTCTGCTGTCCGAGTCCCAGCCAGGCCCTGTGTGGGAGACCAGAGGCCCCTGGAACAGAGCAGGCCCTTCTGTCACGTGTCTCCAGTTTGATGATTGAGTTCGATAAACTGAATTTGCAAAATGAAGTTAGTGGCCTTTCCAAGACACCAAATACAGATAAGAAAACTAAAGATAAGAGAAAGAACACAGTAGAAAACGACTTGTTGGCACCTGCTCCTGCTGCAGACAAACCTGGAAATAACCAAACAGGGGTAGAAAATGACATGTCAGGTGTGCTGGCTACAATGTCCTTGGATTCCAAGTCCCAGGCTGTGCCAGGTCCTGTGACCAACCCCACCACCAGGCTCTTCCTTTGTGGGTAAGCGAGGGACCCCATGTGCAGTTCGGAGGCTCCTGTTTTCCCACAGCATTTGGGAAGCTTGAGTAGGGGGGGTCTCCAGCCCGGCAGGGCTCATCCTGGTGTCAGCTGTCACACACCAGGAAGGAGAAGCCTGCACACTGTTTGGTCAGGCCTAGGAATGTGGTTTATTTTAAGAGGGAAGCACATGCAGCAGGGTAGACAAAGCTGCAGCAGGGACCTGGCTGTGTCCTGGAGGTGACCCTGCCCTCCTGGTGCTCTGACCACAGCCCTCCAGCTGGTCCCTGAGCCTCAGGATGGTTTGTTGGTTTCTCCACTCAGGCAGATCGATTCTCAAACAGTACTGTGCGCTTTGCTGGGTGCTTGAGTTTAAGGCGCAGCGAGATATGCTGGCCATGCTGGCACACACCTGGAGTCCTAGCACTTGGGAGGGAGGCCAAGGCAGGAAGCCCACACATTTGAGGCCAGCCTCGACCTCAGAATACATGAAAATAAGAATGCAATGATGTTTTGAAAGTGTTTGTTCTACTTATTTATTTTTAAAATTTTTTTATTATTGATACTGGGAATTGAACTCAGGACCTTGCACTTAGGAGGCTGGCGCTGCACCACTGAGCTAAATCCCTGGCGTTTCTGTCTTTTCTTGTGTCCTTTTGCTGTGCTTTCTAGGGGGGATCCTTGCAAGCTGGACCAGGACGTCTTAGCTGCTCTGCAGGGTGCAGATGTCGACCCTCATCGGTATCCGGCAGTGTACCAGTGGAGGAATGCTGTCCTGTGCTACTCGCCCACAGACAGGCGGAGGTGCGGGGCAGCGGGAGCCATCCGAGTGGGGTCTGGAGGGCTGGGTCCCCCATGGGTGCCCTGTCACACAGATGTCCCTTAGCTAGGCTGGTGTGTGCTGCCTCCCCAGCAGTGACTGGGTTCCCATGCACAGGACAGGTTTCCAGCGGGGCAGGCCCACGGCAGGCTTGGTGCTGGGAGCCAGTCGTGCAGGGGCAGCAGCCAGGCGCAAGGCCAGCGTAGTGTGGGTTTGTGTGGCAGATCCCCGGGATCCAGGTGTGGAAGTATCTCCTCTGCACTGTGGCAGCCCCTGTCCAGCTGGGTCTGTCCTGAGTTCATGCCCATCGCTGGGCTTCTGCTGCTCTCCTCGCATGGCCCGAATGTGCTGAGAGGTCTTTCTCTGTCTCCCCAGTTGGCCAAGCCCGGCACTGAAAGGAAAGCTCAAGTGTCAGCTGCCGGACCTCGGCTGTCCCCACAGTGGCAGCCCAGGGCGAAGCGGTCGGGATGGCAGCAGCCCCGGGAGGCCTGGCCATGGCCCTCACTCCCCTGGCCTGGGCAGCCCCGGGCGCTACAGCCCTGCACATGGGCGCCTTCTGCGCCGGACAGCCATCCCCAGCACCGAGCTCACGGCCTTGTAGGCAGCAGTCGTTCTCTTCACTTTCAGAGGAAGAGGGTGATGTGCTTACTAGGAAGAGTTCACAAAGGAGCATATTCTGAGTAACACACATTCTGCACTTGGAAGGTACAGGGATTTTAGAAATGCCAATGTGAAAATCAGTGATGTCGTGGAAGAAGCTGTCAACAGCCACCTGAAATACAGATCTTGTGTACTGTCTGTGTGGCACTGAGGACTTCACCTGCAGTGCCCCACTGACCACTCAGGATGAATGTGAGGCTGGGCTGTATTTGGCCCCCTTCTCCTGGAGCAGCTTCCTATTGCATGATGACGGCTTCCCACCTGTCGGTGGAAGGGGACAGATGAGCTTGACCATTGAAGGCTGGCAGCAGGGTTGGAAACTTCACTGGCCAGAAGCTGGGTGTGGTGGTACGTGCCTGTAATCCCAGCACTTGGGAGGCTGAGGCAGGAGGATCACTGATCACTGCGATTTCAAGGCCAGCCTGCACTTCAAAGTGAGACCCTGTCTTAAAAAAAAAAGAGAGATTCCTCTCAGGGTTGGAAGTCAAGTAGCTACAGGGAACCCAGCAGCAATCACTAACAGGTGTTCTCATTTCCACCTGAATATAAAGGACCTTTGAGCCCAGCTTGGTGGTGCACACCTGTAATCCCAGAACTCAGAGGCTGGGGCAGCAGGATCACCATGAGTTCGAGGCCAGCCTGGACTGCATAGTGAGACCTTATTGCAAAAACCAAAAAAAACAGCATTGTGCCACTGCTCAGAGCCAGAGTTGTCATTTCTGTCCCTTTAGGGTCTCTGGATGCAAAGTATGGTTGGGGGTGGGGGGTATTGTCACCATGTGCCTGCTGCCCTGTTCCCTGGGGGAAATGCCTGGGGTCTGGCATCTGGACCTGGGATCTGGTCCAGAACAAGTTCTATATCCCGCCTCAACCAGCTTCAGTGCCTTCTGTAAAGCAGTTCGTTTTCCAGGATTTACTGTTTGAGAATATACAATGATACTAAGGAGGTGTAAGATTTCTTCTTTCATAAAAATTCTGAATTGAAACATGCTTTTTAAAAAAGCTTATTTCTTATGATAAACAGGTCAAACATATTGGAACTGAGATTTCATTTTTAAAACTCAAGTTTGTAGGTCGGGGATTTAGCTCAGTGGCACTGCACCTCCCTTGCAAGTGCAAGGTCCTGAGTTTGATCCCCGGTACCAAAAAAAAAAAACAAACCTCAAGTTTGTTACATGAGTTTTCATATGCTGTGTAGCAGACGAGATCTGAATATAAGACAAATAGTTCAGTCAGTCTGAGAACTGCATTTTGAAAAGCATCTTTGTTCTCAGAACATGAAGATTATGCTCAGTGATGATCTCTTTAAAGTCTTACTACAGCACCTTGTGTGGTTGTAAATGTTTCAAATAGAAATTAAAATATTGTTTTTGTCTTGGTTTTGTAGATGCTTGTTCTGTGAAGTTTTAGGCCCCTTTTGTGAGACAAGCAATATGTACTCCCCTAAAACACTGTGTGTCACTTGGGTGATGTGTCCTTTCAAAACCACTTCATGGAATAAATTATTTTTACACCACATTTTCACAAAGCACTCTTGCTGTGTCTGGGTAAAAGGCCCTTTTTAGTAAACCCTATCAGTGTTTTGATGAGCTAGTATTACGTTAACCTGACAGTGGTTTATTTGCTGTTTGTGGAGACAGTGTCACTGCTGGGCTCCAGCGATTCCCACCTAGCCCTGAGTGCTGGGATTGCAGGTGCTGCACTACACCCAGCTTATTGGCTGCTGTTTTTGCCCCTCTGTTCCCTTACACAGTTGTGGAAAACTTTTGGTGTCAAATAAACTAGTGCACACTTTGCAGCCGCCCTGGGCAGTGGGAGGCCTTTCTGTGGGGGACGGTGTGTGAGCATGTGTTTCTAAGAGGTGGTGTCTTGTCAAGTGCCCCAAATCCCTACCTTCTGTTTGGGGGAGACATCCAGGGTGCTGTTGATTGCTGTGCCCACCACACTAGCAGAGAACACACTCAGAACCCTTCATGGCTGTGGCAGAGGTGAGGTGACGGTCAGGGAAGTGTCGGCCTTTTCTGTTGAGGTGACCTTGCCCTGTCCAAGCCACATCTCTCTGGCTTATGGGTCATACCACGTTCCCTTTCCCGCTGTCACAGGGGGAAGTATTTTGGGATAAACAGCGTACTGGTCATAGGGAGCCAGCTGCCACTTAGTGTGGATGTCAACCCCAACCTGTTCTGTCCAGGTCCCCTCACGTTAGGTGGTTTTCCTGAGGTTACCGATGCTCCTGAGTCTGTCACTCACTGTCACCAGAGACACAGCTCCCTCCCAGCTTTGCAGACAGGGACAGTTTCTGTCACTGGGCCCCTCTGCCTGGAGCCGTCCAGCCTGCCTGGTGAGGGTTTGCTGGGGGCTGGGCTGCCCTAGGGTCATCCTTGTCACCAAGTCAGGGGTGTCCACCACATGGCTCTGAGACAGGGGTGAGGCTGTTGGAGGAAGATCCATGGAGAACAGGATTTTCTAACAAATGGCGGAGAATTTGCTGGGAACCTACATTAGCAAAGGATTCAGTTTCATACTCAAAAAAATACAAGTTAGAGTTGCCCTGTGCCCTGAGGACAGAATGAGTCTAACGTTTCCAGAATCTGAAAGCCCAACTCCGTACCCTTGACTCCGATAGCACAATCTTTGAGCTTCCTGTTTTTGCTTACAGAAGCAATGGTTTCTTGTGATCCATCGATTTAACAAATAACTCTGGCATCCTGGGCCAGTGTACCCAGACCCAGACCCACTCTTGACCACTGCTGTGGTTTAACATCACCTCTATTCACTGCGACAGGGACAGATGGGAGGAACCTGGTGACTGCAGAGACCCAACTGACCCCACCCACAGGCTGCTCACTGCCATCGAGGGGCACCACACCTCCCAAGGCAGAAGATCCCGTTCCTTGCGAGAGGCGCCAGGGCCCCTCAGCTACGGCTTTTCCCTGAAGCATCGTGGGCTTCCCACTGAAGTCAGGTGCTGAGGCCATGACTTGCAGGGGGCCCTGGGGCACTGAGCATAGGTGCGTTGACAGCTGTCACCCACAGGGCTGCGCGGGAGGCCAGCCAGTCAGCCCCTCACTTGTCCGCCTCTAGTAGGTAGTGCCTTGTAGCGCTATCTCCAGGCAACCCTGGGAGACACAAGGTACTGTGACACAGCTGCCCTCTCAGCACAGGCTTCCTGTTTTCTATGAAACAAGAAGTCACAATACTTTACAAACACCAATAAAATTTTATTATGTAGTTATTTCCAAAGATGACAGGGAAAAGAATCAGATACCCCAATTCATTGTATTGACTGCAGAAAGTGTTCATAACCACTTCATAGAAATTAGTTTTTCCTAAGTTGCACAATATTTTGGGAGAAACATATATGAATATTTTATCCCATATGGCCACAGGATTTACAGCCACCATGGCAAAGCTGGAGCCGCCTGTCGGGTATTGTACAACCCCAAGAAGACACCAGCTGTCACCTGCCAGGCCTCCCGCACACCCTGTCCTCCACACAGCCCCCAGTTCTCTGCAGCAGGGTCAGGTCTCTAGCTCATGTCAGAAACGTCTTCAAGCCAAAAACCCAGGAGTGCAAACTCTTTAATTGACAAATATTTAAATGACAGCAGGTCTCCAAACAGGAGAAGAGTATGAGTGGGCAGGCCGTGAACAAAATGCTGGTCGTCCTGGCTCAGTGCCATGGCAGAACCCCAGGATGGCAGCCATGCACGTGGAGGACGTGCGCAGCCGCGAGCCCCACAGTCACCCCACAGGCCGCAGGTGTCCTGTAGGCAGAGCAGGCAGGGCAGCTTGCAGAGGAGCCAGGTTGTGTGAGCGACCGATTCCTCCAGCCTGGGCACAGATGAGCTCTGGGCACATCCCCTTGCGGATCTGAAACAGTTTTCCTTCCCACCCAGCACTGGCCTCTAGTCCCGCTTGAAGGCAGAGCACAGCCAGGACAGGCAGACGAGGAAGATAGTGTCGCAGCAGCCTCAGGACCGGGTGATCATGTTAGGCGGCATGAAGCCTGTGTCCCCCAGGGTCCTAAGTGCGACCCGGCCACTGGGTCGGATGACCAGGTGGGTGATGCTGCCATTGTTCAGGGACAAACGGAGCCAGCCTTCCGGAGGGAACTGCAGTGCTCTGGGGAGAGAGGAACAGCTGGAGCTCAAATGAGGCAGAGCCCCATGGGGAGGGGTCCCTTGGGCCAGCTGAGAGACCTCCCTTGCTGCGACACAGGCCCCAGCAACTTGAGCTGTGTGCAAGTCAGAAACACAGTGGTTTCTTCAAGAGCACAGGATTTAATTTCTGCTTTTCCAGCACGACAAAAGGGGACAGATACAGGGTGCGTTCAATGTGGGGGGGTGGGCACAATGGGGATGAAGCCCAGGGCCCCATGCATGCTAGGCAAGCACTCCGCCACTGAGCTGTACCCCCAGACCATAAATATTTCTTTCTTTATTGAGGCAGGGTCTAAGTTGCCCAGACTGGCCTGTGATCCTCCTGCCTCAACTTTCAGAGTAATGGATCATGGGCATGCATCATTGTCCCTGGCACTGGCTTTGTTTCAGCCTTTTATTTAACAGGGAAGGCAGCTCTAAGTGCACGTTCCTGGTGACTCCTGGTGCCTTGTCCGTATTACTGTCACCGCCTAGTGACTGTTATGGGACATGTGACACCGTCAACATCACAGATTGCCCAGGTCGCTGTCCACAGGCACAGAGGAACACATCAGGAGCCATGGCAGAGCGGATGAGCCCAGCCACACTGGAAGCATCTGCCCCTGCTGGTGGTACGAGCCAAGCAGCTGCGCATGAGGCGCAGCACATAGGGTGCAGGCACCTGTGCCTGGTCTGGAGCCACCAGGCCGGCCAGAAACAGCTCCTCACAGCCTGCAGCCCTGAGGCTGCCGCTCCTCTATGAAAGGTTCCTGTCCATCCCTGGGCATTCATAGCCACACACACAAGCCAGAGGGGATGGCCCCACTGGCCAGGGCTGCTCTGTCACCCCTGACCTGTCGTATGAGGGAGTAAGAACCCTTGGCAACAGAAGCTAGACCAGCATTTTCTGACGGCTCTAGGAGAGGCACAGTCCCACACGAAGTGGAACTCCTCACCCTTTGCCAAATCACCCAGAGGGGACACCCAAGTATCCAGTGACACCCACGTGACCTACAGTCACACATCCCACCCAGACCCTAACAGCTGTTGGTACCAGCCTGAGGGGAAGTGGACTCGTGCACAGCTCCCAGCCGTTTACCACTCACAAGGGGAAACAGGCATGGCCCACAGCTCCCCACCGGGGCAGGAACTGCAGCTCACGCCCAGCAGACCCACAGCACAGGCCTTTATCTGTCTGTGTCACTCCCCACGCATCGGAGAACTCCCTCTGACACAGCCCATGCATAACCGACTAGGGTCCTGCCTAAGACCAGGGGCTCCCAGGACCACTCAATCCCCGAAGGTGGCAGTGGGGGACCTGTGCATGGGACGCTGGCTCTGCCCCTGGCCTCGCTCCGCACTCCATGCCGCCCCGGGTGTCCACCTGCACACGATGTAGCGGATGACGTTGGCATGGCATATGAAGATCTCATAGCTGTCCTCCTCCTGCTCAGTGTCAGCCCGGTGGATGTAGTTCCGGAAGGCAGCCTCAATCCTCGCTCCATCTTCGTAATACTGCTGAGGGCAGAGCAAGGAAGCAGCAGCCCATTAGCAACTGCAGTCATGCTGCAAGGTGGCAAACCTCCCCGCCAGGTGGCCCAGGGGCGGCTTTTACCACAGCCTCGGGCTTCCAGTGTGACACGGGCGGGTCGGGCTCGATGGGGGCGCCTTCCCGCAGCAGGTCAGTGCTGACTCTGGAGACATCTACAGGGAACAGGGGGCTCACAGTGCTGCACTCAGCTGGCATGGTTAGCAGTCGGCAGGGAACAGGGCCCGCACAGCACTCACCTGGCAGGTGCTTGCTGATGATGTCCGTGGTCTCCACAGCGCGGGTCATGGAGGAATGGATGATTTTGTTAAACTTCAACCCCAGGCTGGCAAGGCGGAGGCCAGTGAGTTCTGCCTGCTCCCGACCTTGAAGGGGAAACACCTAAGAAACTCAAGGACCTAGACACCCTCACTCCCTGCAAACAGTGGCCCCACATGGCACCAAGCTCCTATGAGGGCCCTGCCTCAGGCCTGGGTGAGAAGCAAGAGCAGTGGATGGCCTAGCTGTGCTCCTCCCTGCACGGAGGATGCAGCTACTCAATGACCAACCTGCCTATTGCCAGAGTTGGGCAGCTGTGTAATCTTTGTCACGCTACACTCAGCTATTTCCATATTAAGCTGCAGTCCAGCGTGGCTTCTGGCCCTGTGACCTCACAGATGCCACTGCACACAGATGGGACCTCAGTGCTCCTGAGCAGGCTGATGTGGCCCCAGTGCCTCTTCTCAAATGTATTTTGCACCTGGCTGAAAATGCCCTGAAAGGCTGCTTCTGCCAGATGCAGCCACCTCCATACTGGGCCCTTTGTGCATAGGAGCCAGACAGTGCCCTCAGGGGAGGCGCATGTTCTGTGGAGAACAGGCCTGGAAGCCCCTTCCTACCATTGAACACATGGAGAATGGGAAATAGCCACTGTTTAAAATATAAACACACCCAGTTGTGATGGCTGCACCTGGAGCCCCAGCTGCATGGAAGGCTGAGGCAGGAAGACTGCCTAAGCCCAGGAGTTCAGGGCCAGCCTGGACAACACAGCGAGACCATTCTCTAAAAACACAAAATGTAACACAGCTCACCCTGCAATCCTTTTTCCAGGAACTTCTCCTGCATCAACGTGGCACAAGGCTGAGATAAACCAGCCTCCATGACAGTGAGAAGTCACAAGGACCCTCACCTCCACTGGCATACACACCAGAGCAGTGACCTGCACCATGATGTGGATGTTCGTCAGGCAGATTCGTCAGTGCTGAACAGAAGGGTCTGGGGCCAGGTGTGCAGGCCCACAGACAGAAGGGACAAGCAGGTCCAGGTACCCCGCACACAAAGCCCCATCAGAACAAGTCCTAAACTTGATCTCGTGCAACAGACATTGGCCACAATGTTTTTCATGGGGTTTTTTGTTTTGTTTTGGGTTTTCTTGGCAGTGCTGGGGCCAGAACTCAGGGTCTCATGCCTGCTAGGAAAATGCACTCCAGAGGCTGAGCCACACCCTGGCCCTGGAAGTTTTAAGGACATGGGAAGGAGCTGGGCTCCTGATAATCACGACTGGCAATATTCCCACCTGGGCTGATGGACCCTAGGCTGGAGGAAGCCCAGCGCCCAGGCACCTTTGAGGCCAGTTGAGGGGCTAAGGTCTGAAACCCTGGCACATACCCAGTGGTGTCAGCGTGCAGTCCTCTTCCAGGGCACCATCCACGTGATACTGGGAATGCCGGATGAGGAAGATGTGCCGCGTGGCCTTGGCTTTGTAGTGGTCCAGTCTGGACGCCAGCTCTGCCTCTCCAGATTCTACATTCCTCTTCCGCAGGTTGATCAGAGACAGTGGTTCTCGCCTAATGTTGGAGATAAGATGATGAGGCCTTGTGACCTCTGCTCCAAGACACCCTGAGTACTAGGACTAGACAGTATTTCCAGCTGTGAGGATAACAGGAAAGAGCACAGTGGGAAAGCCAAGGCTCAGCACCAGCTGGGAAGGCCAGCTCCATAAGGCACAACGAAAACAATTAAATCACACAGGAAGATATGCTTAGGCTACATGCAAATATTATACCACCTTACATAAGGTACTTGAGCATTCACAAATTTCAGTATCTGCAAGGATCCCAGAACTAACCCCCAGAATACCAGGGGACCACTGTTACTGAAATTAAATAAAACCAGAACTCCTATTTTCTGGTACTGGGGATTGAACCCAGGGCCTCACACATGCTAGAGAGCTACACCCCCACTCCTTTTATTTTTTGACACAAGGTCTCACTATGTTGCCAAGCTGGCCTCAAACTCATGATCATTCTGCCTCAGCCTTCTACGTAGCTGGGGTTACAGGCCTGTGCACAGTGCCCAGACACACGAAGCATCTTTTCAATACTCAGCAGCCCCTGGGGTAGTGGCTGTCACACTGGCTGGTGGGTGGGAGTAGGGGAGAGGGAACTGGAGCTACAGAGAGTTAAACATGGGAGGCAGAAGCAGCACAAGTCAAACCTGCCAGGATTTCCCCCCATGGAGACGGTGGTAGATAAGGCATGGTTGGAGGGGCATCATGGTGACCCAAAGGCTGTCTGGCAGGGGTATTCTGCCTACTGGCCACACCCCAGGCTGAGCGTGTGTTGGCAGGTACAGGGAACCAGGGACTAAGCGAGAGAAAACAGGCAGAGCCAGGATGCTTTGAATCCCACGTGGCCCCCAGGAAGGGCAGGGGACTTGCCCAAGTAAAGCCCTGGAACTTTCTGGCACAGATGAGTGGAACATGAGGAGACATGTCCCCTTCTAGCACCTTTCTACCCTGGATCCCTCCCTACCCCAACAAATTTAAATCACTCCCTGTCTCCCTATCCATAAGTCTAGACATGGAAAGCAAATATGGAACATCAGTTTAAATCAGATAAACCCGGGCCCAACTTTAGGTTCTACTTTAAGTAAGTTCTTTGATATCAGAGTGGAGGTTTGCCTTTAAAAGAGTTGATATGCCAGGTGTGGTGGTGCAAACCTGTCTGTACTGATTTCCTTTCTTTTTTTTTTTTTTTTTGGTACCAGGGATTGAATTCAGGTCCTTGTGCTTGCACAGCAGGTGGCAAAACCACTAAGCTAAATCCTGGCCTGACTGTACTGATTTTTAATGCTTTGGATATTTTCTTTTTTGGTAGCACGGATCGAACTCAGGACCTTGCGCTTGTGAGGCAGGTGGCAGCACCACTCAGCTAAATCCCCGGCTCTTCTATACTGATTTTTAAAGAAGAGAATGTCTGTCCAACCGTTACGGAAACATCAGACAAATCCCAATTGAGGGACCTCCCCGGAAACACCGGCCCAGCACTCCTCGAGCCATCCTGCTCACCAAAGAAGACCAGCCCAGCTAACAGGCATCTCAAAAGACAGGAGCAGTGACTGTCAGGTGGGACTCTGGAACTACGGGACTAGGGGAAAATCGAGGAGCTCTGACAAACACACCACATTTGGGGTAAGAAGTTAAAAACAGAGGAAATTAGGGCGGGAGATTTAGCTCTGTGGCACTGCGCCTGCCTTGCAAGAGCCAGGTCCTGAGTTTGATCCCCGGTACCAAAAAAAAAGAAAAAAAAAAAAAACATAGAGGAGATTAGTTGTGGGATATCAAAGGATCCCGCTTAAAGCTTTTCTATAACTATATGACTATTCCAAAGTAAGTTTACTTTTAAAAAACTTAAAAGTTAAAAAAGAAACTATGAAGTTCCTGATACAAATAGAGAAACAAATATTGGTCAAATATCAGTGACACTGGTTTACCAATATACTAAAAACACTGTCATTTCAACATATATTAAAAGCCTGCACTGCTTTGGTTTTTCAATTCAAAATGACATTAAATAAAACTAAAAATTCCCTCCGGTAATTACAGGACTCTTATTTTAAACGCTCCATATCCACAAGTGGACGGCGCCCGTGGCACGGACCCGCGGGGAGAAAGCGCTGTCCACTCCTACCACAGGGACCCTCAGGCTCGGCTGTCCTCAGGCTGGGATCCCAACGACCTTCAGACGAGGCTGTCCGACACTCAGGGGTCCTCGTGGACAGCCTGCCCGCATTCGGCCCTCCGGAACCCTCGGAGACAGGACACCTTCCCGCCAGCCCCAGGACGCGCCAATCACCTGTCCCAGTTGGAATCCCAGAGGCTGGGCCCGGGCTGCGCGCCCTCGGTCCAGGCGGGCGGCTCGGGCGCGCGCACATCCGCATCCCCACCGCCGCGTGGCTTGCCCACCGCCACCGCAGAGAGGAGCACGGCCGCCGAGCCACCTGCTAGCCCGCAGGCCGCAAGCTGCAGCGCCTGTCGGAACGCCATGCCGCCAGTGCGCCTTGTCGACGGAGCGCCGCGAGGGTCACACTGCCGCGCTCTCCCACTCCCGGCCGACGGAAGTCCCGCCCTGATCCTGGCTGCGCGAGGGCCACTGGGAGTTCTCATGGTCTTCCGGGCCGCGACGACGCTAGCCGAGCGGGGCTAGGGGCCAGGCGGAGCCCGGAACGGTCGCAAGGAAGGTAACGCGGGGAGCGGGCGGAGAGCGCCCCGGGGTGCAGGCGGCCGTCGGAGGCGCGGGACGGGACAGGGCGGACTCCAGGGCTCTCCGGGCGTGGGTTTTTTGGTGGGTTTTTTTTGGTACCGGGGATCGAACTCGGGTCCTTGCGCTTGAGTAGCAGGCGGCGAAACCACTGAGCTAAATCCTCCGCCCCAGGCTTGTTTTTTTGATTAACTGTGGGCGCCGGCTCAGGGACTCCGAGACCTCACGGCGGTATGCTCAGCTGAGCCATCGGTACTCCAGGCGCTACAGGATCCAAGAACCAAACCCTTTCTCCTTCGTCTCGACAGACTGCTTATTGTGGCGTCTTCAGCATCCACTTCATCGCAATCAAAAGACCTGAGCGAGGCAGCAGGGTTAGGGTTAGGGTTAGGGTTAGGGCTCCCCCCCCCTCCGGTTAAGCCCGGGCCTTTTTGAGACAAAGTATCGCTAAGTCGCCTCGTGGCCCAATGTGGATCTAAACTTGCCATCCTCCTGCTTCAGTCCCCCAGAGTGGTGGGTGACGGGCCTGCACCACCATCCCTAGCCTTTTAGACCTTTTTATGGATTCATATTGTCCAAGTATAATTAAAATATTAGTCAAGACGCCTAGACTCAAGTATAAGAAAAAATATTTCCTTGTAAAACAGTGTCCAGCTCATTGAACCACTTAAAGGGACCCATTTCTACATCCCTTGAGTGTCCAAGTGGGAGACTGGTAGCAGCCAGAAAATTGTGTGAAAGGAGCCGAGTGAATGGTGTATGATCTGTGCTAAACTGGAAGTAGGGCAGTAAGAATTCACATTACTTAAAGACAAAGCTGGGGCCGGGATGTAGCTCAGTGCCTGCCTGGCAAGTGAAGGTCCTGAGTTTGATCATCGGTACAAAAACCCCCACAAAACCCAAACCTGCCTGGGAACTCTCCATCTTGTCTAACCCTGAGGTCTCAGAGGCTTGGGTACTCAGCCTGCTGCATCTGAATCCAGGCTCCCACTTACAAACAAAGGGGTCTTGCCTTTCACCAAACATGACTTGCCAAATGGAGTACTGCTGTCATGTGACATTCTCCAAAGAGTTCTGGCACAGGAATCCTGAGGTAGATTTTAGAACCATAGCTGATCTCTAGAACTGAGAACTGGACTGTTGATTTTTTAGAGATGAAGTCTCATTGCTACATTGTCTGGGCTGGGCTCAAATTTTTGGGTTCAAGTAATTCTGTCTCAGTTGACGGAGAGGTGGCTAACCAGCATGCACCACTGCACCCAGCTGATCTCTGGAGCTGAGTCTACAATCTTCTGAGATCCACAGCCTCAATTCTCCATCACTGCCAGGTAGATGGGGCCCACTAAAAAGAGGCAAGCTGGAAGTACAGGTGGAATTACCATGATATGTATCAACTGCACCAGTGTCTGTGACTCTGGTGAATGCCTCAGCTCCTGGGAACCACCCCATGCCAATATACATGAAGCCTGAAGAGCAGGTCTCTGAGGGGAAGTGGATCACAGCGGCAGCATCTACAGTGGCCACAGGTGCAAAGATCACAAATGTCCACTGCGGCGAAATAGGCACTGCTGAATGTGGTGTGTACAGCAGTGCAGTTGAGACCAGGAAACACAGGGACAATGAGGCATTTAAGGGCAAAGACCTGAGTGAACTGAGATAAGCCCAGGAAACTGGCGTGCAAGTGAAGTTGGCCCTCCTGACATCAGGCCTAGCAGAGGCGGCAGGCACATTACTTCATTTTTTTTGCTCCCCCCAAAAGTGCCCTAGAGCCTACATGTAAATCCCTGGACATGAGCACTCTGGCAGCATTTGTCCTTGGAGTTCTTCCTGGCTAGCAGGTGCTTTCTTTATTCTTTCTCTTCCTAAAATAAAATCCACCTAGTTCACTCTCCACTGCTGTGTCTGTGGATTTCATTCTTCGTTGACCAGGATAAGAGCCGAGAGGGAAGATAAAATTGGTAACACAAAGTTCAGCCATAAAAAGGAAGGGCATTTTAGGGTTTGAGTCCCAGCTGCACAAAAAGGAAAAAAAATTCTGACATGCTACAACAAACATGAACCTTAACAATCATAAAATATCAAAGACTGGGTAATTTATCAATGAGATTTATTTCTCACCACCCTGAAGGCTGGAAAGTCCAAAACCAATGTGCCACTGGTGAGGGCCCAATCTCTCTGCCCTCAAGATGGCGTTCCTGGGTTTTTTTTGGTATGGGGAATTGAATTTGGGTCCTTGCGCTTGCAAGACAGGCGGCAGAACCACTGAGCTAAATTCCTGGCCCACATTCCTGTTTCTTAATCATTCAGATGGGGTGGGGTGTGCTGTGTCCTTACTTGGCAGGGACAGAAGGACCAGCAGGGTGAACTCTCTGAAGCCTCTTTTATATGGGTACCAGTGCATTTATGAGTGACTTAATTATGCCCCCAAAGACTCCAACTTTTTATTTTGGTGGTACTGGGAACTGAACCCAGGACCTGGCACATGTTATGAAAACACTCTGCCACTGAACTAGCTCCCCAGCCCTTTTTATTAAATGTAATTAAGTTTTTGCCGTACTGGGGATCAAACTCAGGGGCACACTACTATTGAGCTACACTCCAGCCCTTTTTATTACTATTACTATTTATTACTATATCTGGTCCTTGCATTTGTTTTTTGGGGGGTTTTTTGGTACCAGGGATTGAACTTGGGTCCTTGTGGTTGCAAGGCAGGTGGCGGAACCACTGAGCTAAATCCCTGGCCTGGTCCTTGCATTTAAACCCTGGCAGATGTTATTCTAAGTGAAATAAGCCAGTTTAAAAAAGGAAAAATAAGGGGCTGGGCATTTAGCTCAGTGGTTCCGCCGCCTGCTTTGCAAGTGCAAGGTCCCAAGTTCGATCCCTGGTACCAAAACACCCAAAACAAACAAAAAAGGAAAAATACTATGTGATTCCACTCATACAACATGCCTAGACTCAAATTCAGGGAGTCATAGGCCCGGGGATGTAGCTTTGGTTCTGCCACCTGCCTCGAAAGCTCAAGTCCTGAGTTCCATCCCCGGTACCAAAAAAGAAAAAAATATTGAGATTGAGTTAGGGGCTGAGGAAATGGAAGGGGCTGTTTAAAGGGGACAGTTTTAGTTTGAGGAGATGAAGGCCTAGAATGGATGGGGGCAGTGGCTGTACAGCACTGTGACTGTACTTATGTCAATTTGTGTTATGTTACCACAACGCCCCCAAAAAAGAACACACCTGGCTACAGGTTTCTCCCAAGCAATGGAAACTCCTGAGAAATTACAACCACCAAGGAAGCAGCTGCATCGAAGTTTATTGAGACCCTTGTTGGGTTCAAGGCAGCACCCCGCATTGCCTCTCCACTCAAGATTGAGATAGCTGAGGCTTCTGTTTCTCCAGCCCTTATTTTGAGGCACCGTGAATCACATGATTTAGCATCAGGAGTCCTCCCTGTGTGGGTCGCAGCTCTTGCTTTGGTGGGTGCTCCCCAGCCCCATTCACTGTGCGTCCGAGGTCCTCCTCAGGCCGTTGTCACTTCCCCAGAGAGGCCAGGTAGGGATACCAGAACACAGCCACCAGGTTAGCAAACAGCACTCGGAACTGCTGGGGGAGTCAGAGGTGGCATCACCCAGAGGGATCGGCTCAGCTGGTCATTTCCCTGCCCACTGTTCTACTTACTGAGCTTTAGTTTGTACCCAGCTCTGTGCTAGACCTGGCAGAGGCAGGAGGACCAACCATCTGCTCCTAAGATGATTACAGGCCATCAGAAAACAGGCAGTGATCCAGACTCAGCGACAGACAGCTGTCTCTCTCCCCCTTCACCAGACGTTGTCACTGGTGCTGTACCTTGGTATATGTGTCCTCCCTCTGTGGCCTGCTCCAATCACCTGGCACCTGCCCCCACCCAGAGTCACCTGCTGGCAGATGCTATCTTCCTGGCAGGTGGGACCATGAGAGCAGCAGCCTGTCAGCTCACTAACCACGTGGTGCTTGCTATGTACCTGCTGAATGCCCTTCCTCCCCCTTACCACACAACTGTACCCACCTGAAATGGAAAATGTGATGCTTAAACGTTTTTACCCCCCAGTACTGGGGACTGAACCCAGGGCCTTCCCACTGAGCTACATCCCCAGCCCTTTTTTATGTTGAGACAGGCCCTCACTAAATCGCGTAATTGCCCAGACTGGGTTCCAAATTTTCAACCCTCCTGCCTCAGTCTCCCAGAATGCTGGGATTATAAGCATGTGCCACCATGCCCAACAGTGACAGTTAATTTTGATTGTCTTGACAGCAGCTGCTCTGGAGGACTAATGAAGTGCACCCCTAGGTGGGGACTGTCTGCTCCCTGGCCCTTCCTCTCTGGTGCTCTTTCCTCATGGTCTGCTTCCCAGCTACCATGAAGTGAGCAGTTAATAGCCAGGCATGGTAGTACACACCTGTAATCCCATTACTCAGAAGGCTGAGGCAGGAGGATCACTGTGAGTTAGAGGCCAGCTTGGACTACATAGTGAGCTCAAAACAAAAACCAAACAATCAAAAGGCAGTTCCTGGGCCAGGGGTTTATCTCAGTGGTTCTGCTGCCTGCCTTGAAAGCACAAGGTTTGGAGTTTGATCCCTGGTACCAAAAACAAAAAAGGCAGTTCCTGGCAAATTCCAACCTTGGAGCCAGCCATTCATGGAATGAAGCCTGTGAAACTGAGTTAAACTGCTTCAAATGTAGGTGTCAGGGATTGCATGGCAGCCATGGGAGCTGACTTTTCATCCTCGTTTCCAGCCAGCCTCTCTCTGTCTCTACACTGGATGCCAGTCATTAACCTGCCTGAATGCAGAGGCCTCACTCGAGCACCAGTCTATGCCTGGAGGAGCCCCACCCCCTTGCCTCTTTGGGGTGCTCCACGGAACCCTACACATCTATGAACCACTGAGCTAAATCCCCAGCCTAGACTTCTTATTTCTTTTAAACTCCCCCATCCTTCAAGAGAAGAAATCCAGCTCCTGAGGCTGCTCTTGGGAAGGTCACCGATCAGCTCATTGTGAATGCTGCACACCTTTTTTATTTTGCTTCAACTCCCTGCAGCTTCTGCTCTGGCTGGCTGGCTGTTGTGTCCACACACTCCCCTGGTACTCTGGTGCCTCTGATGTGTGCGTGCGTGGAGATGTGCACCTGTGTGTGAGCGTGTGTACCAGCCTGCCTCTGTCCCCACCCTTCCCAGCTTCTTCAGGGTGTTCAATGCTGGGTCTTCCTGCTCTCCCTGCTCCTCCCTGCGTGGCAGCTGTGAAGCCAGCTGGCTCGAGCTTTTCCCAGGCATGAAATTCACTGGGGTGCAGAGGCAGGTTCCCGAGCAGCTTGGAGCTGCAGCCCCGACAGGCCTGCAGGACAGCCCCGGCTAGGCACCTACACATTGTGAGGACCCCACCTCCGCACACCTGCTCTCTCTGAGGCTCCCAGTGCCCATCTCCCAGTGAGACCTGACGGGGTCCTGTGCTGGAGGAGTGGGCTCAGGTTGCTCAGACCCGGCAGGGTCCTGTCACTGGCACATGCCGTGCCCTGAGCCCTTGAAACCTGGAGCCATTGAGAGCACTGGCAGGCTGGGTGTGATGACAGCAGCATCCACAGATAGTGGTGTCCCCAGAGCCCTGGGTCCTGCTCTCCTGTGTCCCCACCAGCCCAGTATCAGCCTAGCACTGCCACTCTCTGCATCCCCTGCATTGGGCAGTAGCCTCCAAAGACTCTAGGTTCCCCAAAAAGGGCCTCTCATGTGCAGCTCAGTGACCTCCTGAGCCTGGCAAGCCTGAAAGTCCAGACTGACTATTAAGCCACAGGCATCCCTGGTGCTGACTGAACTGAATCTGCTGAATGCACAGATGACACTGGAGGGGCCCAGGAAGATCCCATGTGGCTCTGCAGCTGCAAACCCAGGACATGGGCACTCGGGGAGGTGACACACAGCTTGAGAGAAAACATCGCTTGCTGGGAGACAGTGCACACAGGGCCGTGAGAGGCCTCACCTGCAGGGGCACATAGTTGATGTTGATGAACTGCAGCGGGGTCCACATGCGCCAATTCATCCGCAAAGAAGGCCAGAAGCCGCTCCTCACCCAGGTGGCAAAGGCAGCAGGGTCCTTCCCCTGCAAGAGGCAGATGTGGTGAGTGGCTGCTCTGGCCACCTGACCTGAAGTGAGTGATAAAAACTAGTGTTTTGTTTTCTGACACAGAGGATCTCACTATGTAGTTCAAGCTGGCCTTGAACCTCTATGGAACCCAGGCTGGCCTCAATCTTGTGGCGATCCTCCTGCCTCTGTCACCTGTGTGCTGAGATCACAGGTATGCGCCACCATGCCTGGCCAGAGGGTCAGATTTGAACACATGAAGTTTCAGAACTTTTATATGGAGAAAAATACTGTCAATAATTTTGCTTATATAACTTTAAATGTTAACTTTAGACAAACATCTTAACTTTATATAAAATGCAAAATTTGAAGGGCCAGGGGATTTAGCTCAGTGGTTCTGCTGCCTGCCTCACATCCACAAGGTCCCGAGTTCAATCCCCGGTACCCCCCCCCAAAAAAAAATGTTTAGGGCTGGGGATTTAGCTCAGTGGTTCCAACGCCTGCCTCACAAGCTAAGGACCCGAGTTCGATCCCCGGTACCAAAAAAATAAAATAAAATAAAATAAAACTTGGCTGGCCATGGTGACATACACCTGTAATCTCAGCACTCAGGTGGCTGAGGCAGGAGGATCACTGAGTTCGAGGCCAGCCAGGGCTACGTAGTGATTTCAAGGCCAGCTTAAACTACATAGTGAGATCTTGTCTCAAAAATAAATACCTCAAAAATGAGAAAAATATTTACAATCTGTATTTGGTGAAAGATTGATATTAATATATACAAATATACAAATCAGTAAGAAAAAAGCAAACACCAAGCAAAATAAAGTTCAGGGAAGAAATAACACACAGAAGATAAACATATACCTAAGCATTCAACCTTGTAAATAAAGATATACAAATATATTTCTTCACCTATAGCAGTGATGGTGAAGTTTAGAGCTTTCAATGATACAAACAGCCCACACATATGCCATAGGTTTGCCACCATGGGGCTTCAGGATTCCAGACTTTGAAAGGCTTCTGCAGTATTTTTCAGACAGCCTTTTGCTTTTGGTACCATGGATGACTTTGGCACCCTGGTGAAGCCTAGGAACACCTCAGCACCATGTTTTATGAATGTATAAAATAAAATACACAAGACTGCTGAGTAATTGGTTATAAATACAGCTGTCGAAACAGGGCAGCAATCCCACGAGAGAGCAGTACACGGGCTTCTTATCAACACATCCAGTGTGGAGTCCTCAGGGCTGATTCAGGGAGTGACACATACTGGGGTGCCTGTGACTGCTATGTGCCACCAAAAAGTCTGTGATTCCCCTGGGGACAGGGTGCTGCTGACATTGCTGTGATCTGCTGTTTACAGTCACAAAGGAAGATGCAGGAGTTCAAGCTGAGTGCAGTGAAGGCAGACACCCACCTCCAGTAGGCTCATGGCGAGGAAGAATAGCAGCAGGAAGGCCGGGGCAAAGAGCAGGCCGTCCAGAAGCAGCCTCTTGATGGAGGCCAAGGGAACCTCAGGGGTACCCAGCGCTTCAGGAAGAGGTGGAAACAGTGGCTTAGCAGACCTGTGATGAACCTGAGGCCCACACAGGTGTGAGCAGGACTGGTTCTCTCCGCTGGCCTCCCCAGGTCCTGTCTGATCCCAATCCATCCGGGTCCTATGGTGCCCCCTGCAGGTGCTAAGGGTGGGTGCCAGGGCATCTCAAAGTTGAAAGGGAAGCCGCGTGAGGCCTCCCATGGGGTCTCCTCAGATACCACTGTCTGGGGGCAACACTGCTTTAAACACTCTATGGAAAAATGACTCAAGTGAGCATGCCTGCAAGTACGGAAAAAGTCTTTGTGAATTCTGAATTTTAAAACATTACTCTAGGGGTGGGGGATGTAGCTCAGTAGCAGCTTGCACAAGGCCCTGGGTTTAATCTCCAGCTCTGGGCTCTAGGGGTGGGGGGACAAAAAAGAGCTGGCCATGGTGGCACATGCCTGTAATCCCAGCCCTTGCGAAGCTGAGGCAGGAAGATCAAGAATTCAAGGCCAGGTTGGACTATATAACAAGACCTTGTCTCAAAAAAATCAAAACAGAAAAACCTCTATGTATGCACATGTACATTACATAAACACTGTAAACTGATATTTTTCCCATGATGATTACTTAAGTGCTTTTTCAAAAACCACTTCTCCAAATTAGACCCTTCCAAGACCTTGTGTGAGCAACTGTGCTCTGCTAGGCAGCCCCTCTGCAGCACTCACCCGTAGACTGCATATCTGAGAGGCCCGCGGACATCTAGGCTTTGAGAGTCTGCTATCTTCTGCTTCTTCTTAATCATCTGGACCAGGAAGTTCCCAAGTGCTGACAAAATGCCACTGTGGACAGAGAGGCAATCAGAAAACAGGGGCAACCGCCCTAGGGCGTCCCTTTTCCTGCTGGGGGCGGCAGCTGGCAGGGTTGCTCTGAGATTACAGTAAGTCACTCCATGGGTGGTGGCTTGGTCCTCATCCCATCAGCTTCAGAACCCAACACATCCACACACCAACACGATGCTGGTAATCATATACAAGTGTTACAAAGGAGTGGGGTTTTAAAAAGGGAACAGAAGGATCCTTAGGATGACACTATTCTGTAGTTTGTGGTGTGGACACACGGCCCTACACTTGTGGTGAAACTGAACAAAATTAACACATACTGAATACAAGAAAAATGGAAGGGAAATATGAACATAATCTGTGGGCTGCACACTGGCTGCATCCACCTCCGACACTGTATCGTGGTTTTATAAAATTTTTCCAATGGATAAAGTTCCTACCCCAGAGGTTCCTACGCTGGTTCTCACACCTGCACGGGAGTCCACGTCGCTGCAATAAAAATGTCAGTAAGAAGGTGGAGACGGGCCTGCTACTCGCTCTGAAACTGGGTCTGTGGCTGCCTTCTGGGAACTATAAAATCCAGAATTCTTAGCACACCACAGGACCTTTTAAATCTGACCCTTGGCTGCCGCTTTCTCACTTCCTTCAGCCGCGCGGGCTCCTCCCCCAGTGCCCTCCATCCAGAGCCCGCTCCTCCGCACGCCTAAAGTCACTGTTCAGCGCCTCTCCTGACCAGGGTCCTGCGGTCTCCTGTCTCTAGTTCTTCACGAGAACCTTGCGGGGGCCATGAGCACTTGTCCTGCATAGCGGCGCCCGCACGGCTAGGGAGGCTGGGTTCACGGAGGACACAGCTCTACGGGCGACATGCGGGGAAGGGACGCCGCCCAAGGTGTCCCTCCCTTCTCGCGCCCACCTGGTGGCCGCCTTGGTGAGCACCGGGTAGCGCTGCAGGAGCAGAAGGTACCGGACGAGAGCGCGCCGCGGGAGCGCCCCGAGCACAGGCTCCGCGCTCAGCCGGGACGCTGCGGGCGCCGTCTGTCTCCGTCGCAACAGTGCACCACCCGGGGCATCGACCCCTCTGCGGGCCAGCTGGGCGCCGGACCCTGGCCTCGGGGCGCGGGACGGGGACGGCCTGACATTTCCTGTTCCACTGCATCCCGCAGCGCTGTCCGGGATAGACTCCGCTGTGTGCGACACGCGCCTCCGCACACTTTTCCCCGGACCCTGACCACCGCCTCCCGGGGCACCGCGCCGACTGGAGCGGGGCGGGGCGGGTAGCACGCCTGCGTACCCAGCAGCCCGAGGCCCCAATGGCCACTCCCCGTGGGCGCCACCGCGATTGGCGCGCCGGGGGCGGGGTGCGTTGCGGCTCCTGATTGGGTGCGTGCGCTTCCAGGATCTCGCGAGAGCAGGGAAAGCGCGCCAAGTTTGTCTCGGAGGCTGAGGAGTCCGCGAGCGGCGCCATGGTGCTGAGGGACGGCGGACGGTGGCTCGTCGAACCGGGCGCGGACGCCGAGGCCAGCCGGTGAGGGCCGTCTCCACTCCCGGGCGTCCGCGGGGCGGCAGGCGGGCACGAGGGGTCGCCTGCCTGTCCCCGCGCGGCGCTGGCGCCCGGGCGTTGTCCTCCTGTCCTGTCGGTGCCGCCCAGCCTCGCTCAGAGGGTCGGGTCGGCGGACGCGGAAGACGGGCAGGTGGGGGACTGGAGGCTCAGCCCTGCGTGGACGCCGACTGCGCCAAGGGTGTCTGGCGGACAGGGTGTCGGCTGTGCCTCCGTCTCTGGAAGAGGGTCCGGGTGGTCCCCTTGCAGGGCGAAATCATGCAACAGTGTTTTTAAAACACAGCATGAAGGCACTTAACATTGACCGACAGTGTGGTGTAGTCATGTAGTTTCATCAGTAACTGGTGCTGTAGCCGAGCATGGTGATGCATGCCTGTAATCTCAGCACTGGGGAGGATGAGGCAGGAGGATTGCCGGGAGTTCGAGGCCAGCCTGGGCTACATAGTTTAAGGCTAACCTCAACCTCAGAGTGAGACCCTGTCTCTAAAATAAAATTAAGTTAAAAAGTAAAAACTGGCTCCAGAGATGTAGTTCAGTGGTGCCAGGGCTGCCTGACAAGCACAAGGTCCTGAGTTTGATTCCCTGTACCAGACAAACTGATACTTTAGGCTGGGTGTGGTGCCTCATCCCTGTAATCCTAGCAGTGGGAGGCCGAGGCAGGAGGATCATCACATGTCAAGTACAGCCTGGGATACTGGTGAGTTTAAGAGCACCGGGACTACGTGCTGAGACCAGAACACAAGCGTCCACAAAACAAGTGCATTCTAGCAGATGCCACAGGGAGCTGGAATCAGATCCTGGGAAGGGGGGAGGTGATAAAAGGAAAGGAGAGATACTTTCCTTTGTAGTTGGGGAGGAGAGGCCTTTGACACCTGGATTCCTGTGGAGCAGCCAGCAGAGCCCTGTCTGGAAGAGCACAGGGAATGTACCCAGGACAGTGGGACTAGCAGGAGCCGGAACTGGGCGTCTGTCTTCCTGGATGGCTGGGGCCAGGAGGCAGAGGGGGCAAGTGGGCTCGCTCTGCACAGGGAATGTGTGTTTACCGTCTCCCACCTGAATGTCAGCATCTCTGTCGACACATCTGTATGTGTATCTGCCTGTTTTTGGGGGTTTTGGGTTTTTTTCTCAGTACTGGGCAATGAACCCAGGGCCTTCACACTCAGGTTTTTTTGGAAAGCCACATGGGGCTCAAACTTGTGATCCTTCTGCTCAAACTTGTGATCCTCCTGCCCCAGCTTCCCAGAGTGTGGGATCACACACTTGTATTACCATGCTAGGCTCTGCTCATTGGTTTCTAAAGTAGCTTATTTACATTAAGAGAAAAAGGCACAGGATATTGGTGCTTAGCTTACATTTTTGAGGACCGAAGAACATAGTTGGCTTAGGAAATGAATAGGCCTTCTGGCCAAAAGCATAAAGGATCTAGAATCTCAGAACTGTGGTTCAAAGAAGAAAGTAGCTTTTTTTTTTTTTGGTATTGGGGATCAAACTCAGGACCTTGTGCTTGCAAGGCAGGTACAGTGCCACTGAGCTAAATCCCTGGCCCCTGAAAGTAGCTTTTTTTTTTTTTGGTATTGGGGATCAAACTCAGGACCTTGTGCTTGCAAGGCAGGTACAGTGCCACTGAGCTAAATCCCTGGCCCCTGAAAGTAGCTTTTTTTTTTTTGGTACTGGGGATCAAACTCGGGTCCTTGCGCTTGCGCAGCAGGCGGCAAAACCACTGAGCTAAATCCTGGGCCCTAAAGTAGCATTTTTAAAAGGAAAGCTGAAATGCTAATAAATTCCCAGATTGCTACTTAGAAAATAAGTAAGCTGTAATTATACTGGGCCATCCAGTTGGGATCAGTCTATGGTGTTAAAGACCATGAACAGTTTGGGAGAATCTGAGCCCTGGAATCAACAGGTTTGATAGATTGTAACTAGAGGGCCAGTGATTTAGTTTAGTGGTTCCGCTGCCTGCCTCGCAAGCACAAGGTCCCAAGTTCAGTCACCGGTACCAAAAAAAAAAAAAGATTGTAAATAGAGGCTTGAGAAGCTCTGAGGGTTGAGAAGTGAGCTCATTCTCTTCCTGCATTGGCAGAGCCCCCTGACTGAACAGCATATGCCCATTTGTCAATGCTTGGTTGTACTGGGGTCTAGACCCAAGGGCCCCACAAGCTTACGATACTCCTTAAGATCGAGTTTCTTTTGCTGCAGCAGGTGTTTCTATAACCTGAAGCCGTTCATATGCAGTTCCTAAAAGGGGGGCTGATGCCAGTAAAGTGTAGAGGTTGTATTGCTTAATCTGCACTTTTTCCCAAGCGAGAAGAACAACAGAGTAGAAGTGTTGTCTTTCATAGGAAAGGAAAGAGTTCCCAGCTGGAGTCTTGCACAGATGTGCGCCTTGCTAGCTGTGTTAGAGGAAATTTAATGTGAGCCCCTGAGCCTCAGCCTTCCAAGTGCTAGGATTGCAGTTGTGTGCCACTCAGCTAGCTTTGGCTGTTATGAATAAAGGTGCCATGAATATCCACATGCAAATTGCTTATGAAAATGAATTTTCTTTTATCTGGGATAAATGCCCAGGAATGCAGTGCTGGCTTTTGTGTATTTTTATCATCCCATGAGACATGGTTGCTGGTTGGTTAATGTTCTAGTTACAGTTTCTGAGGAGCCTGCCTCACCTGCACTTTTTCCGTAAATCCTGTTATGTCACTGGGTTTTGGCCAATCTCGAGGTTTTTGGGGTTTTGTTTTTGTTTTTTCCTGGCACCAGGGGTCGAACTTAGGACCTTGTGCTTTCGAGGCAGGTGTGGTGCCACTGAACTAAATCCCCGGCCCTGATTTCAAGGTTTTAAGGAATGTGTATGCCATGCCATATTAGAGACACTGACGCTAGTCTTAAGGCACACTTCCACTAGGGTTAAGGCTGTGGGGTTGGTGGTGTCACGGGTGGTGAACCTAAGCTCCCCTCTCTCCATCAGGGATGATGGCCCTTCTTCCTCAGTCTCGGCACTCAAGCGCCTGGAGCGGAGTCAGTGGATGGACAAGATGGACCTGCGATTTGGCTTTGAGAGGCTAAAGGCACCTGATGAGAAGACTGGCTGGCTCATCAACATGCACCCTGTAAGCACCTGTGCTTTCTGAGCCTCTGCTCTGTCCCAGTGGCTGCACCCCTTCCCGTAACACGGTCCTCACCTGAAGAGTAGGTGACAGGCTGGGGGTTGGTTTGTTGTTTTGGGTTTTTTTTGGTAGCAGGGATCAAACTCAGGACTTCACACTTGCCAGGCAGGTGCTGTGCTGCTGGGCTAAATCCTCGGCCCGGTTGGGGGTTATCTGAAGAGTATGTGTTGTCTAGGTGGTGCAGGTGGAAGATGATTCTTCGTAGCTCTCCTTCTTTGCTCTTAAACATCCTTGAGGGCCACAAAGTGGCCATTATGAAAAGACTAAGATGAGGGTCATCTCTGTGGGCCATTGGAAGTTTTTTTTAAAAAGCTTCCAGGGGTCACAAAGGAAAACTTCAGAGAAGCCTATATTGGGAGCTGTTACTATCCAGTACTTGTGAATGAGGCGGTGTGGGGGTAGCATTAAGAGCAGATTGTTGTTTTGTTGTTGTTGTTGTTGTTTTTGTACTGGAGATCGAACTCGGGACCTTGCGCTTGTGCAACAGGCACGAGAACCACTGAGCTAAACCACCGGCAGGAGCAGATTGGAGGGTTTGCTTTAGTGTTCAGTTTCCCAAGACTAGCCATCCATGGCTCCTGGGCTTGTAGAGAATTGTCTGTCCATGTCTATGTCGCCTGGTTCTCTTGCAGACCGAGATTTTAGATGAAGATAAACGCTTAGTCAGTGCTGTAGATTACTACTTTATTCAAGACGATGGCAGCAGGTTTAAGGTAAGCACTGACCTCCAGAAGCTAAACTTCACTTCTGAGGAGCAGTTGTCGGAAATGATGGGCATTCCCTTAGCTTCGCAGCCTTTGGGAAGGGGCTGGGGGCCTCCTACTGTGCAGTTGCCTGCAGCCTGTCTGGAGCAGAGCCCCCAAGAGCCACCTGACTCCCTTGAAGATGTCCTGAGAAAAGTCAGCTCAGGAAGTCAAGCGGAGTTGGCTCTTGAAGAAAATGAAAGCAAAACCAGACTTCCTGAGTGCTTCTCTCTTAAGAGCTGTCTGGGTCCAGGATGCCTTGGATCCAGGCTGCCCATGGGCTGTATCTGCAGATAATCTGTCTTCACTTTTTTTCCCTTTTTTTCTTTCTCATCATCCCTGGTTGGCTTGGTTTTTGCAGGTGGCCTTGCCCTACAAGCCGTATTTCTACATTGCAACCAGAAAGGTATGTCTCTCTTTTTTTTTTTTTTTTTTGTGCTTTCAGGACAGGCAGAGGAACCACTGAGCTAAATGCCCGGCCTCTTTCATAGAGTCCGGTCAGGTGACCTGTGCCTAGTTCTGTGGTAGGCTTCTATAGGCTTCATATATTAATAACGAGAAGTCCTTTTATTTTGGTCCTGATTTAGGGTTGTGAGCGGGAAGTTTCATCTTTTGTTTCCAAGAAGTTTCAGGGTAAAATTGCAAAAGTAGAGACGGTCCCCAAGGAGGATCTGGACTTGGTGAGTCCCATCCAGACCTGCGGCAATGAGGCCAGTGTGCACTGCCCATGGCGGCTGGGTTGGAAGAGGGAGGAAGGTCATTTACTGGGTGGGGCAGTCTGCATGATGGGGATGCTGCTTGTTTTCAGAGCTCTCCTCAGGGAACTCTGGTCCCATTGGTTGGTGCCACTTGCAGAAGTGGACAAGGTGCTTTGATGCTACTACTTTGATGTGTGTGTGTGTGTGTGTGTGTGTTTACCTGTGAGTTTTTACTCTCTTGTCTGCTCTCACTACATCGTCCTATATTTCGAACTTATAGCATAGTCTCTCCACTTTACAGCCAAATCACTTAGTGGGTCTGAAGCGAAGTTACATCAAATTGTCCTTCCACACTGTGGAGGATCTTGTCAAGGTGAGGAAAGAGGTTTCTCCTGCTGTGAAGAAGAACCGGGAGCAAGACCATGCCAGCGATACATACACATCTATGCTCTCCAGGTAAGCTCTTTGGGAGCAGAGCATCAGCTGGTCCAGCATGGCAGGATAGATAAGAGGTGGGGAGACCATGGTGAGTTGCCCTAGTGATTGTTCTGTCCCATGTGGAAACACTTGAGCAATTGGGTAAAGTTGCTCAGTGCCTTCCTATGTTTTGTTTTAACTCTCTCCTTCCATATGTAGGGAAGTTGGTTCATGGCTCTAAAATTGAGTTGATTTTTTTTTTTTTTGAAACTCACTATGTAGTTCAGGCTGGCCTTGAATATAGCCCAGGGATGTCCTCAACTTGTCAACTTGTGGCAGTCCTCCTGCCTCAGCTTCTTGAGTGCTGAGATTACAGGCATGCACCACCACACCTAGCTGAGTTGCTTTTAACAATATGGATATTTTGGGCTGGGCATGTAGCTCAGTGACGCTGGGCCTGCCTGGCAAGCACAAGGTCCTGAGTTTGATCCCTGGTACCACAAAAAAACCCTAAAACGACATTTTGGAGAGATCCCTCATCCAGCACTCTAACAAATTGACTTACATAGCATATCTTCCCTGGAGAAATTTGGGTGTGATACAGAGAAGGCTAGGTACAGAGCACCCAAGCACGGTTAATCAAATGTTGAGATGTCAACAGTAACAGGAAGCAGGTCAGTTGCACAGGCAGCAGCTGCGGGAAACTGACATCTGGAAGTCCCGTGTTAGAGGTTTAATAGCTTCATGTAGAAGTTGGCTGCAGCATGGGTTTCAGATGCCTGCACCCCGGAGGAATGAGAGCCTATAGTCCCACGGAAGTACCGCCTATTGCATTTGCCACATCTCCTAAGCTGACCCCAGTTACCCTGCGCATGATTATGCTGGGAAGAGCAAGGCCCCCCACTGCAGAAGCTTTTCCAGAAACCCAATGGGGCACTGTCCACCTGTCTCGGGGCCTGCCTGGCCAAATGCTTTCCAGACCACCATGGTGCTGGCTGTGGAAGGACTCCCTGCTGCCTCAGCACCCTCTACCCAGCTGCACAGCCAGAAACCAGAGTAAGGCTGCAGAGGACGCATTGGCTTTTTGGCATAAAAAAGCTCTTTGAATTTTCTTTTTTTTTTTCCATTTGGATGGTCTACTTAACATTTTTACAAAAAAATATGAAGCGTTTTGGTTTATGAAATGCATATGGCCTGTTCGCTGTGAAAGCAGTTTGACTGTTAAAACAGTTGTTTAAAGAAATGACACTGCGCTCAAGTTTTGGTCTCCTGATTTCCCTGGAGGCACTGGATGAAGGTTGCTCATTAATGTGTCTATGCTGATGCCCTCGGGGCTGAGGTTGCATTCTTAAGCATGGAGTGCAGAAGCCGTGACTGAAGATCAAGGCCAGGTGTATGAAATGGAAAGTAGGCACCTTGGTGGACTTTCCATCTTGCAGTAAAATGTAAATAAAAATTATTTGCAGCCTGTCTATATTCATAGGGCAGTTTGTTTCAAAAGGTTATGATTTATTTTGACTGGGATAAATACATGAATAAAAATAATAGGAAATAAGAGCTTAAGAAGAGAAAGCTTTGAATAGTTAAGTTTCTATGACTTCAAAAGAAATAACCGCATCCTCCAACAGAAAAGTTCCTGCAGTTTCCCCCCAACCCATCTTCCCACACTGATGTCATAAATTACTTTTCTGAGTAATGTCAGGGGGAGCTGAGCCGTTTCTGGGACTCATTGTCTGCCCTTTTACTCACAGGACCTTGCACTTTCCTGGCCCTGGCCTTTTACTCTTGATAGTCCATTCAGTGTTTGTTCTTGTTTGGCTAATAGTGAATGTTCCAGTGACAGATTTCCTCTTGGATATAAGACTATTATAGAATTCATTGGCATTTGCCAGCCACTTCACTGTGCACCCAGCTGAGACCTCACTTAGCACTCACTGCTCCTGTAAGGTAGGCTGGTTGCTTGCTCCCTCGTTTCTTTGATGAAAAAGCAGGCTCTGCAGGGTGGGCCATGTCTGTCACCATGACACCCTGCACAAGGTCTGTGAGGAGGCGGGATCTGCTGTCCTTGGGCCTGCATGGCATAGCCTCCTGAGGAGCAGAGAGGATGTGGTGTGGAATGGCCATGTTTGTGCCCTTTTCTGGCTGGTGGCAGTGAGTGTGACATGTACCACATCCAGTGCACACGTTTCAAGCACACACTGGATTTTCTTGTCTCTGGCCTGTTGATCAGGTAGCACCCTTGCCCTGATTATCATGCCCACCTCGGTATGGCCTTGTGTTTACTGTATGTGGACTCTTGTCTTCATGTCCCCCAACCCCTAACAGTGTAGTTGAGTAAGTTTCTCTTTCTGTGTATTTCCTAGCGTTCTGCAAGGAGGCAGTGTAATCGCTGATGAAGAGGAAACCTCCAAGAAGATAGCTGACCAACTGGACAACATAGTAGACATGCGGGAGTATGACGTCCCCTACCACATCCGCCTCTCCATCGACCTCAAGATTCATGTGGTGAGGGAAATTCCTAACAGCCAGGACATGATACATTTAAATTCACAGAGAAATAGATATCTTTAGTTAATGCACTGCATGTCCTGCAGGCTCACTGGTACAATGTCAGATACCGAGGAAATGCTTTTCCAGTAGAAATCACCCGCCGAGATGACCTCGTTGAACGACCTGTAAGTACTGCTTGGGTGTCCTCCATCCTACAAGTTCAACTACAAGTTTTTTTTTTTTTTCTTTTTTTTTTTTTTTTTTTTTGGTACCAGGGATCAAACTTGGGTCCTTGCACTTGCGAGGCAGGCAGCGGAACCACTGAGCTAAATCCCTGGCCCTAACCTACAAGTTTTCTGGAGAGGTCAGGTTAAATGGTGAGGAGAGCATCTGATTCTTGCTTCTTTTTTCTCTAACACTTTCTAAAAAGAATTACAGAATTAGTATTTTTCTCATCAGTTTCTGAACTGAGAATATAATTGCATTTCACACCTGTGTTACCATGACATCAGTAGATTTGAACCTCTGAGGGAATGCTGTGCCTTCCACTTGGGCAGTGGGTAGTGGAGTGACTGATGAAAATGGGTTTATACCTGGAAGGCCTGGGCCGAGGTGTGGCTTCGTGAGTCTGGGAAAGTCCTGATACAGTCTTCTCATTTCCAAGACCATGTCAACTGTGCCACAGGGCTGTAAAGGTCAAAACAAGGCAGTCATTTTAAGGCGCCTCGAGGCGTGTTCTGTAAGGTGCTCTGACAGCTTTGGCCTTTGTCTCTTACGTGTTCGAGTTTCCACGCCATTGGTGAGCTGTGGTATTCTGAGGATAGGTCAGTCAATCTAAGATACTTCTCAGCTCCTCTGGAGCCTTTTAGCTCTTACTTTTAGCAGAGATGAGGGGCAAGTTCTGGGAGTCCAAGGCGGTATCCAGACCTTGGCTGGCTCTTTTTCCCCCAGTAGTCAGGGGGATTGTACCACTGCACTACATCCCCAACCCTTCTTTCTTTCTTCCTTACTTATTTATTTATTTTATTTTGAGACAAGGTCTCCCTAAGTTGCCCAAGCTAGCTTTGAACTCAGGATCCTCCTGCCCTTACCTCCCAGTAGCTGGGATTGCAGGTGTGTGCCACCACTCCTGGCCCTTGGCTTGTTTTGTTGCTGATTCAGGATACATTTTTGTCCCTTCAGGACCCTGTGGTTTTGGCATTTGACATTGAGACAACCAAACTGCCCCTCAAATTTCCTGATGCAGAGACGGACCAGATTATGATGATTTCCTACATGATAGATGGCCAGGTGAGCTGAGTGCCCTGTGGGAACTCCTCCTGGGATGGGGACCTTGTGTGGTCCCTGCACCAGAGCAGGGTGCACCCTATGGTTAGTATGTGCTGAGGGAACAGTGTGACTGGAGTCCAGGAATGTGAACAAGTTGTTCCGACTGCAGTCACACCACTCCCTCCCTCCTAATAGAAGTCTTGGAAACCTGGGGCTCTTCTGGGGACAATGAGATGCTTTAAGTGGCTGCAGAGTTCTTGGTGATAAGAGCCACCAGACAGTTGTTGGGTAGTGTTGAAAGATGTTTCTCAGCTTTGCTATCTCTGACTTGTGTTGACTGCTAATGACCTTCTTCAGGGCTACCTCATCACCAACAGGGAGATTGTTTCAGAAGATATTGAGGACTTTGAGTTCACCCCCAAGCCAGAATATGAAGGACCCTTCTGTGTCTTCAATGAACCAGATGAGGTAACTGCCTGTGATCGGGAGAAGCTGGGAAGAAGCAGTGTGCTGGCTTTTTAGAGACCTTGGCATCGCTGAATAAGGGCTGCAGCTCAGCCAGCTTCTAGGCGAGACAGTGTGAACTGACCTGAGGGCTAGTCCCAACTCTCTTTCTGAGAGATGTTTCTGGGGGAGATGTTTGGAAGTAGCTGGAAGCAGAGAAGTGACACACTGACTGCTTGATTTGTTGAGCTCAGGTCCATCTGATCCAGAGATGGTTTGAGCACATCCAGGAGACCAAACCCACCATCGTGGTGACCTACAATGGAGACTTTTTTGACTGGTGAGGTTCATGTCCTGTTTGTGGGTAACTAGGAAGTATCAGGGCAGGAGGTAGAAGGAGACCTGTGCCTCATAACTATCAGTGGATTTCTTCTGATGGAGGAGAGGTTGGGGTAAAAGGTTCCAGTTTACTTTGGAATCTCCTGAGAGCCGTCTTCCATGTGTCTGAGGAGGAACAAAGTAAGAAGAAGCAGAGAATAACCCGAAACATGGCATGGTGACACATGCCTGTGATGCCAGCTACTCAGGATGCTGAGGCCGGAGGATTGCAAGTGTGAGCACAACCTGGGCAGTTTAGCGACTTAGTAAGACCCTGTCTCAAGATAAAAAGGGGGCTGTGGATGCAGCTCAGTACGAGACCCTGGGTTCATTCCCCAGTACTAACTTAAAAAAAAAGCAAGACTAACCTGTCTCCTTTGTCCCAGGCCGTTTGTGGAGGCCAGGGCAGCAGCCCATGGCCTGAGCATGTACCAGGAGATAGGATTCCAGAAAGACAGCCAGGGAGAGTACAAAGCACCACAGTGCATCCACATGGACTGCCTCAGGTGAGTACCTGGCCTGTGTGCGAGGCCTGAGTTCTCATGAGATGAGTGGCTGACGGTCGCCCAGGAGGACAATGGTCTCTGAGAAGCAGCTTGGTCCAGAGCACAGCCTCTGGTTCTGTGGGCCCAGGGTGTGCAGGCTCTGACTGCTGCTCATCCTACGCTCAGCCACCACACACTGAGCATCCAGAACAAGACCGGTGGGCTGAGGTCTGCAAGATGAGCAGTCACAGACAAACCACGGCCTGCTGCAGGCTGAGGGGCAAAATGTCAGTGGCTCAGAGGGCCAGAAGGCCCTGGTGTTGGGGCTCAGTAGCCTAAAGTTGGAGAACGGGTATGGATGTGGAAATGCAGAGGCTGGAGAGACCGCTTCTGGCTGGCCTGGAGGTTGGCTGCAGCAGCTGTCACAGGTGCCACAGGGGCAGCAGCAGCCAGTGCTGACATTTCGGCACTGGGGGTAGAGAGGAGTCAGGAGGCTGAGCCTGTTTACAGTGTGCCCACTGGGTGAGATGACCGAAGGCAAGGAGAAGAGAGGCCAGGACTTGGCTCTGGTGAGGTAAGGCATGGTCCTGAGGTGGGTGAATAGGCCAGAGAGGGTGGAGGTGGTTTTTGGCATCTGTGTTGACCTGGAGCCCCCACCCACGTGGAGAGGCCCTTTCTGTGTCCTGGATCAGGAATCTGGTACCTGAGTCTGGGCAAAAGCCCTGGTAGTTGACAAACTCTTAAGATGAGAAGTAGACAGAGAAGGCGCCGGGGATTCAGCTCAGTGGTTCCACCGCCTGCCTCGCAAGGGCAAGGACCCGAGTTTGATCCCCGGTACCAAAAAAAAAGTAAACAGAGAAGAGGTGTGAGGAGCTGCGGGGAGGGGCTGCAGGGCTCACAGAGGCAGAAGCCGGGAGGCGGAGCCTGGCCGTGGCACCAGGCAGCTGCAGCACCAAGGAGCGTGTGGGGCCACAGAGACTCCGAAGACCGCAGAGTGTGGAGGAAGTGGGGCTCCTAGAGGCGGGAGGTCCAGCTGTGTCCATGCTGAGGGACTGGTGTGAGGAGATGAGCCTGCAGAGCAGAAGGGGCTCCCAGGGCTGCAGAGGGAGCTTGGGTGGGGCAATGGGAGGAGGAACGAAAGGAGCCCTGTGGGGTGCCCAGAACAAGGCGAGGGGTGCAGAGAGGGCCCTTTCCATCTCTGACTAAAGGCTGAGTTTTTGCTGAGGTGGGAGGTAAGTAGAGGCCCGAGGACACCCTGGCATTTCTTCATATCTTGGGGTCCACCTGTGAGAGTAGCTCCAGGGGAATTGTTCCGTGAGGCCTGCCCTGGGCGAGGGAGTCAGTATCCTGGGTGCTGTCAGGACCCTCCTTCCCTCTGTGTTGTACCATTTTGGCAGCCTTCGTGTTAGAGTCATGTCTAGCATTTGTTCTCCTTCCCTTCCCAGGTGGGTGAAGAGGGACAGCTACCTCCCTGTGGGTAGTCATAACCTCAAGGCAGCTGCCAAAGCCAAGCTTGGCTACGACCCTGTGGAGCTAGACCCAGAGGACATGTGCCGGATGGCCACTGAGCAGCCACAGGCACGTGAGCCATGTTCCTACTCTGCAGGCAGTCTCCAGGTCCTGTGGGCTGCAGCAAAGAAGCAGGGCACCTGGGCTCACATGCCAGCTGACCGCTGCCTGCTGTGGGCTCGGCCCCTCACTGCACTTCGCCTCTAGGCCTCCTGCTCTGCAGGACCTTGGGTCCTGACAGCTGAGCTCTGGTTCTCTCCACAGGCTCTGGCCACATACTCAGTGTCAGATGCGGTTGCCACTTACTACTTGTACATGAAGTATGTCCACCCGTTCATCTTTGCCTTGTGCACCATCATCCCCATGGAGCCCGATGAGGTCAGCACTCCCCTGCTTCTCTGTAAGGCCCTGCTGTCTCAGCATCCCGCTGCTCAGAGCTGGTTGGTCCTGGGGGCTAGTGGTGAAGGTGGTGTAGGACTTTGGTGAATGATGTCACTGATGTCCTTCAGCAAGCTTGGGGCCCTGCTATGCCAGCGACCATGGCAGGCGAGGTCAGCAGCCACATCCAGGGGCCTTTCTAGTAGGTCCTGGACTCAGCCAGGCAATCAGGACAGAGGCTTGTGGGGGCATAGCTGGACATGGTGTCTCCTGCAGGTGCTGCGGAAGGGCTCTGGCACACTGTGTGAGGCCTTGCTGATGGTGCAGGCCTTCCACGCTAACATCATCTTCCCCAACAAGCAAGAGCAAGAGTTCAACAAGCTGACAGATGACGGCCACGTGCTGGATGCTGAGACCTACGTGGGGGGCCACGTGGAGGCACTGGAGTCCGGCGTATTTCGCAGTGACATCCCCTGCCGGTTTAGGATGGTGCGCTCCCCAGGGCCTTCCTGGGTGTCCGCTTCTGTTCTTGCTCGTGGTCTGTGGCCCAGGCCCAAGGAGGGCAGGGCTCTGCCCGGGGCTCCTGAGCCTGCAGTGCTTTCTGTCGTGTCCTGCCCTCTGCATGGGATGTGCCGGGCTCTGCGTGCACTCACGGTTACAGCATCTCACCTGTGGCAGGTCAGTGTAGGTGCAGTTTCTGACTTGTGTTCTCTTGTGTCACTTGCCCTAGAATCCGGCTGCCTTTGACTTCCTGCTGCAAAGGGTTGAGAAGACCATGCGCCATGCCATTGAAGAGGAGGAGAAGGTACCGCTGGAGCAGGCCACCAACTTTCAAGAGGTGATTGTCTAGGGCCAAGGTGGTCCATGCTGGGCTCTGTTCTTTCTCCAAAGCCTCGGGGCCTAGTGGCTGCCCTTCCATTGCTAGGCCCTCGTTGCTGTTGTGGTGACTGTCCAGTGGTTCAGGTTTTACCGAAACCGCCAGTGTCCCTTCATTCCCCTTTCTCTTCAGGTGTGTGAGCAGATTAAGACCAAGCTTACCTCCCTGAAAGATGTTCCTAACCGAATTGAGTGTCCTCTGATCTACCACCTGGATGTGGGGGCCATGTACCCCAACATCATCCTGACGAACCGCCTGCAGGTGAGACTGCTCTTCCCACAGCAGAGCTGGAGTTGTGTGCAGATCCTGTTGATTCCTGGCTCTCACTCTCCTCCCCTCCTTCCTCTCCCTCTCAGCCCTCTGCCATGGTAGATGAGGCCACCTGTGCCGCCTGTGATTTCAACAGGCCTGGGGCAAACTGCCAGAGGAAGATGGCCTGGCAGTGGAGAGGCGAGTTCAGTGAGTGTTGGTCCCAGAGGACCCTGGGCGGGGTGGGGGCCCAGGCAGTGTCTCCACTGGAACCTCTCACATGACTTCCCTCCCAGTGCCAGCCAGCCGCAGCGAGTACCATCGGATCCAGCACCAGCTGGAATCAGAGAAGTTTCCCCCACTGTTCCCAGAGGGGCCAGCCCGGGCCTTCCATGAGCTGTCCCGAGAGGAGCAAGCCAAATACGAGAAGCGAAGGCTAGCAGGTAAGCACCCAGGCAGCAGCTTTTCAGCCCACAGCTCTTTCCTGCCCACAGGTGCTGACACACCGAAGCCAGAGGTTCCCTTTGAGTCCTTCCTCCTTTCTCCTTTGGCAGGTGCTCAGAAAGCTCTCTCTCTCTGCAGTCTCAGTGTCTTTGCCTGTTCATACCCAGGGCCACCCTGCCTTACTATGATGAACTCGAAGCCTACCTGGGTTTTCTGTTCCTTGGTGTTAACTTAGAATACGGCTCCTCTGCATCCCTGTGTCCCGACTTGTTCATCTGTGTTGGGACAATCTCTCATTCTTGCCTCACCGCTTAACTGTGCATAGATTACTGCCGCAAAGCTTACAAGAAGATCCACGTCACCAAGGTGGAGGAGCGCCTCACCACTATCTGCCAGCGGGAAAACTCCTTCTATGTGGACACAGTGCGCGCCTTCCGAGACAGGCGGTACAAGTTCAAAGGGCTGCACAAGGTGAGGCTGGAGGGGCCCTGAGAGATGGCTCTGACGAGTCTGAAGTGGGGGCCTGCATTTGGCTGTGTCTAGACGTCCTCATCCGCCCACTGGCATGTGTTCTTTGGACTCTTCTGAGCTGACTCAGACAGTAAATGAGGGGTGGACAAGTTGAATGGCTCGGAAGGAGGTAGGTGTCATCCACCCTGGCTGGAGGCTGGGAACTAGCCTGAGCATTGTTTCTGAAGTAATTATTGAGAGCAGTGGTCTGTAGACTGCAGTGGGCCTTTCGTGTGTTGATAACTGTGGGAAGTGAGTGAGTGGTTCTGACAGACTGCATCCACATGCACGAATAACTGTCTGGCCTGGCCTTCTGGTTTGCTGACCTCTGATTTAGAGGAGCTTCTCACGCACTTCTGGTGGGAACAAGGCAACTATGTGACAACTCTCAGTTGTATCAGGAGCTGATAGTTTTATGTTAAAATCAAATGATTTCTGCAATACCTCCTGCTTCTCAGCCTGGAAAGGTCCCCTGCTGGGGTCTCCTTGAATCCCGTGCTGCACTGATATCACTGTATCTCTGCTCTTACCAACTTTCTCTTCTCACAGTGGCAAGGTGTGTTTTTTGTTTTGTTTTGTTTTTTTGAGACAGATTCTCACTTTGTAGTCCAGGTTGGACTCAAACTCATGGCAGTTCTCCTGCCTCGGCCTCCCGAGTGCTGAAATTATAGGCATGCGCCACCATGCCTGGTTGTGCCAAGGTGTTCATAACATTGAATTTAATGTTTTAAATGTACAGTTCAGCTGAGCAAGGTGACACAGGCCTGTAATCCCAGCACTTGGGAGGCTGAGGTAGGAGGATTGCTGTGAATTCGAGGCCAGCTGGGGTAGCATAGAGAGTTCAAGGCCAACCTGGACTATGCAGCAAGACTGTCTCAAAGGTGGGGGGAGTTCAGTGGTTTTAAGGATATTCACATTGTGCAGTGGTCACCACCATCTTCAAGTCTTCGTCTTCCCAGACTGAAGCTCTCCTCTCCTGCCCCACCATTCTCCTTGTATCTGAATTCAGCTCCTCTAGGTGCCTCAGACAGGAGGCATCTGTGACTGGCCTTCTCACTTGGTATAATGTTTGCATGTCCCTTCCTCCATCGGTGGACGATTCTACTCTTGGCTACTGTGCGTAATCTGTGAACTCAGTGTCATGGCTACAGAGGAGACCCTGAATGTGTGGGAGATGTCTGGAGGCCTTGGGTCCCACTGCTGCCATTTTCGAATAGATCTGTGGAGAGAGAGATGGACAGACAGGCAGACACATGTGCAGAGAGGGAGTGGTAAGAAAAGTGGAAGGCGAGGAGGAGCAGTAGAGTAAAGGAGATGTGGCTAGATGGTTACAGAAGAACGTATGGTCTTCCGTATCTCTTTCTTTTCCAAGTTTTCTATCACATGTTGGAAACTTGGGCTGTTGGCTTGTAGAGTAGACAGTGGGGGGGAGCCTGGCAATACTCAGACTGGTGTGGTTCCAGGTGTGGAAGAAGAAGCTCTCAGCGGCTGTGGAGGCAGGTGACGCAGCTGAGGTGAAGCGCTGCAAGAACATGGAGGTCCTGTACGACTCGCTACAGCTGGCCCACAAGTGCATCCTCAACTCTTTCTACGGCTACGTCATGCGCAAGGGGTACAGGCACAGGAATGCCGGGGAGTGAGCAGGGCGAGGGCACAGGAATCCCAGTGCCTACAGGCTTGGGGTGGGTGAGCAGGTGGGGTGCTTCTAGCTCAGGGAGTGTTGGAGACAGCTTTGTGTGGCACTGGGAGCCCCAAGGACACGGGGAGCCACACAGGCTGGAGGGGCTGAGCCTCCAGAGAGACACATGCTGCCAGACATCCTAGTCTGTGTGTACTGGGCTGGAGGTACAATCTGTCCATTTCAGCATGTTGACATCACTGAGTGTGGCATCATTTGGTGATGGGAAGGGTCTGGGTGGTTGCTAAGCAACAGTAGATATATTTAGGGATGGTCAGAGGAGTGACCAGTGCAGGGCCTGGAGCCAGCTGATGTGCAGAGTTTTGAAGCTGGGTGGAGACTGTTCTCAGGAAGAGAGTAGGAAGGATGGGAATGAGGCTGTGTGTGCTGCTTGGACTGATCTGGTTGGGGCCTCAGGAAGGCAGGCCAGTGGCTGAGGTGAGGCCTGGCCTCTATGGGTTGGAGCCTGGAGGATGTGAGGGCTATTAGCCTCAGCTCTGGAGAGAGAGAAAGGAGGACTGGGCTCTGAGGTTGGTTTGAGGGTGGATTGTGTTTATCTTCACTTTCTAGCCATGAGACAGAGCCATGTTGAATGCTGCTGGGCAGAGGGTGGAAAGGCTGATGTAGAGAAGGGCAAAACTCAGAGCAAGGAGTCAGGTGGCCCCCTGAGGCCAGAGGTGAGGGTGCGCCCTGGGCTGAGCTGTGAAGAGTGGAGGAGACCTGAGATGGCTGGGGATAGCCTTCAGGTGCTGCTGAGCCTGCAGTGGGCAGCTGATGCCATAGCAGTTTTCCTGAGCTGTGCGGCTCCCTGAAATGGGGCCGGCAGGGCAGAGCCAGAGCCCACCCTAGCTCTGTGCCCCTCCAAGCACATTGGCCATTCCATCATCCCTGCTGAGTGTCCCTCCTTCCATGCTTAATTCCCTGTGGAGGGAGCAGTGCATCAGCCCACCCACCACAGGCCACAACTGTCCCTCCCAGGGCTCGCTGGTACTCCATGGAGATGGCTGGCATTGTCTGCTTCACTGGTGCCAACATCATCACCCAGGCGCGGGAGCTGATTGAGCAGATCGGGTAAGGGCCGAGAAGGCAGCCGTGGGGAGAAGTAGGGGCTGGGAAGATGGAGCCAGTATGGTGTCCAGGGATTTCACACTTGGTTCTTTAGTACATGAGCCTGTGGCCCCATGTCTGAGGCCTGACTCCTCTTTCTCTGAAGGAGGCCCTTAGAACTGGACACGGATGGAATATGGTGTGTGCTGCCAAATAGCTTCCCAGAAAACTTTGTCATTAAGACCACCAACTTGAAGAAGCCCAAGGTGACCGTGTCTTACCCTGGGGCCATGTTGAACATCATGGTCAAGGTGAGTCTGGGCTGCCAGCCGGGGTGCACCTCATCGGGGCAGGGCCTCCTGTCACCTTTCTCTTTCCAGCCTTGTCCCTTAGCAGGCCAGGTTGTCTCCCGGTAGCCTGAGGCCCTGGGTCAGACTGCCGTGGCCAGACGTTCTTTCTCCTTCAGCACAGCACCCACTTTTTGATTTTCCTTTTTTTAAAATTTAATTTAATTTTATCCCATTCCCCCAGCCCTCTCCCTTCCCTATGCACAAAAGCTTTGTTTCCATTTTTTCCTTCTATTTTCACTGTATTTCTTTTCCTTCCTTCCTTTCTCTTTTCCCCTTCTCATTTGAACACTTTCTTCCCAACATCCATTATACATCACAGCCCTTATTTCCACGTTCAGTTTCTCACACCAGAGAAACAGTGCGGTATTCAAACATGTGTGTCCGATTCATTTCACTTAAGAGTATGGTCTCACGGTCCATCCATTTAGCTAGAAATGTCTGAAGCTCATCCTTCTTTTTGGGGGGTTGGTTTTTTGTTTTTTTTTTGGTACTGGGGATCGAACTCAGGACCTTGCGCTTGCGAGGCAGGTGGCGGAACCACTGAGCTAAATCCCTGGCGCCCCCCCCCCCCTTATTTTAAAAAATTTTTTTTGGTATTGGGGATCGAACTCACCACCTTGCACTTGCGAGGCAGGTACGGTGCCACTGAGCTACCAAAGCCTTATTTTTTGAGGCAGATTCTCACTAAGTTAACCAGGCTGGGCTCGATCTTGGGATCCTCCTGCCTCAGTCTCCCAAGTGAGTGAGGTTACAGGTGTGCACCAGCACGCTCTACCCTTCTACTGGAATTATTAGCTGGAATGCTGTGTGGAAATCGTCACTCTCCCGTTATTCCCTTATTTGTTCATTGGTTCCTTTATTTATATCTGCATGGATTGTGGGTGTTTATTATATCTGGTTTATAATCCAGCTCTATCCTCATGTATTTTGTTTTTCACTTTATTCCCTATTGGCTGCTGGGTCTCCTTCATGTGTGCTCTGTGTGCACCACCATGCCTGACTCTTTGTGTTTTGTACTCTTGTTTGGGAGCACTTTTCCTGCATCCTGGCACTGTGCGGCACTCCAGCATTGTATTTTCCTTGCTCGGGTCCTGAAGTTGGGTGGTTCTCCAAGGAGCTGCGCTCCCCACCTAAAGCCCCGGCCACTCCTGGAATGATGTTGGTGCAGCACTTTTGCCTTTTCCAGAAGGTTGTACACATGGGTGCTTAGAGTGTGTAGCCTGGGCTTGGCCGAATGCACCTAAGACAGCACGCTGCTGCATGTATCGGTTTCCTTTCTGCTGCCGGGTTGTATTTGATGTTGGGGAGCCTCCACCTGCTGGCTCGCCCACTCCTGAGGGCTGAAGGGGGTTCCCAGGGTGGGCCTGTGTGAGTGAAGCTGCCCCTTCTCGCTCGCTTCTCAGGAAGGCTTCACCAATGACCAGTACCAGGAGCTGGCTGAGCCTTCTTCGCTCACCTATGTCACCCGCTCGGAGAATAGCATCTTTTTCGAGGTTGATGGACCCTACCTTGCCATGATCCTTCCAGCCTCCAAGGAAGAAGGCAAGAAACTGAAGAAGAGGTAGGGATTGCACAACCTGTGCCTTGCAAAGGATATCATTGATACGAATCGGACCTAACAGCCCAGCAGGAGGAGGGGTCCAGAGCCAGGATGGACAGACCTGATGTTTTTTATTTCTTCATTTTACTGATTAGACAGGAAACAGGAAGACAGACACAAGACAAGGCAACCAGTTCCTCAGGGCTCTGTGTCACCGTGGTGCCACTTTCTCCACAGATATGCGGTGTTCAACGAAGATGGTTCCCTGGCTGAGCTGAAGGGCTTTGAAGTCAAACGCCGTGGGGAGCTGCAGCTGATTAAAATCTTCCAGTCGTCTGTGTTCGAGGCCTTCCTCAAGGGCAGCACACTGGAGGAGGTGTATAGCTCTGTAGCCAAGGTCGCCGACTACTGGCTGGACGTGCTGTATAGCAAGGTAAGGCCACCCACCACTCACCTGGTTGTGAGAGATTGAGGTTTCCCCTCAGCTTGTGTCCAGTAGCAACTCTGAAGAAAATATTTCTTAAAATAACATGATGAGAAAAGGAATCATCAGAAAAATTATCAGAAATCACATCAACTTTGATTTAAAAGTTTTTACAGACTATAAATGCATACATAGTTGGGAGGGTTACTGGGTTCCAAACCCAGAGTCTTGTGCATACGAGGCAAGTGGTGTTTAACAGTTTGCACACAGTGTAATGATCTCAAGGCTGAGGCTTGGTGTGCCGTTTTAAGGTAGTCATGTACTGTAATAGGAGAGCCTGCCCTATGCTCCTCAGGCCAGAGACTTGTGTAGCCCCCAGGAGCAGAGTCCAAGGTGAGCTCAGGCTCCAGCACCTCAGCATCTGAGCCTGGGTTTTAGTCGTTGCTTCTTCCTCCAGGCAGCTGACATGCCAGATTCTGAGCTATTTGAGCTGATCTCTGAGAACCGCTCCATGTCTCGGAAGTTAGAA
The DNA here is from genome assembly GCF_000247695.1 of Heterocephalus glaber. Next base: position 28,048,632 of record NW_004624747.1, on the reverse strand, counting down.
GACTACGGGGAGCAGAAGTCCACATCCATCAGCACAGCAAAGCGCCTGGCTGAGTTCCTGGGTGACCAGATGGTCAAGGATGCAGGGCTGAGCTGCCGTTACATCATTTCCCGCAAGCCTGAGGGCTCTCCCGTCACCGAGAGGTAAGGGCTTGGAGAACAGGATGCTGGCTGCCCGCAGAATGGAGAACTCCTTGGGAAGAACATGGGGCAGTTTTGTTGAAGAAGGCAGGCTGACCTCTGGTCCCCAGGTCCAGTTCTAGGAAGGCCTTGCTGGGGTCCCTGTGGGCTCTGGAGAGGGTGTGGCAAGCCCAGAGAACCAGGGCTTATGGGAATTGGCCTCTCACCATTATGGGTGTAGATGTGTGTGTCCTGGAGACCAGGTGTGACCATCCCATCACTAGGTCAAGGTCCAGTTGGAGCAGAGTTCAGGTCCCTCATCTAGTTGATGCTGCCACTGCCCCAGTGGGAGTGATCCTGTAATAAGCCATACAGAGAAGTACTCTGGCATCTGAGCAGCTCCTTTTGATGCCAGTGCCACCTCTCTTGGTCCCCTGTGCCGATAAGGAGGAAGTGTTCTCCAGCTCTTACAATACATCAAGGGCAACAGCAAAGGATTCCATCAGATTGGCAGCTTCTGCTCCCACCAGGCAACAGCAACCACATGTCCAGGGACTGGGAATGCGATGGGATGCCATGATTTCCTGTGGGTGGTGTGCAGAATAAAGAAAGAAAGGGCTTGACCTTAGTGTAGTGTTTGTCATATTTCCTACCCTGGGGAACCTGAGGACCAAGAGTAGAGGCAAGAGGTCCTAGGTCCCTTTCAGAGGAACTAGAAGCTTGTCTGGTCTCTTTGGTGTCTTTGATGCTTCCTGAAGTAACCGAAATCCTCTCCTGGAGAGCTGAGCCTGGCCCCTCATCTGGAGTCTGAGTGGCCTGTGATGGAAGGAACCTGGTGGAAAGAGTTTTAGACTTCAAGCCCTAGTTGACACAGGCCTTTGGAACCAATGGGGCCTGTGTGGAGGGAGCCCACCAGCAGCACCTGTAGCTATATGAATGACCACTTCAATGAGGCTGTGTGGGCGACAGACTCATGAGCACAGCCACTGAAGGTCAGTTGGCTGATAACATTGGTGACACATCTACCTGCAGAGACCTATAGGGAAGAGAAAATAAACACCATGTGTTTTCTGTCAAGAAAAATTCCCGTTGTTGGGCTTGGTGGTGCACACCTGTAATCCCAGCACCCAGGAAAATTGCTGCAAGTTAGAGGCTAGTCTGGACTACATCATGAGTTCAAGGCCAGTGTGAACTATATAGCAAGACCCTGTCACAAAAAAACAAAAACAAAATGAAAGAACAGAAGCCCCAGTCATAACAGAAGGAAAAGAAATTGAACCTAAAATTAAGAGTGAAATAGCATTCCTACAAATCAGTGAGAAAAGCAACCCCAAGAGAAAAGTGGACACTGGATCAGAATAGCACTTCACAGTGAAGAGCTGATGGCTGACACGTTCATAGATGAGCAAACTCCTGGCATCCTGGAGATGTGGCTTTACTGGCATCAGCAGAGTTGGAAATAGATGCTGAGAACGGTGTTTTGTTTTTTTGTTTTCTCGGTTTTTGGAGACAGGGTCTCACAGTGTAGTTCAGGCCGGCCTTGAACTCATGGTGATCCTCCTCCCTCAGCCTGTCCAGTCCTGGGATTACAGGCGTGCACCACCAAGCCTGAGAATGGTTTGTATTGAGCAGGTAGACTGGCTCTCAGCATGGCGCTGGGAGAGTGGTCATCACTCTCACTTGGAGTGGACCCGGCCAGGGTGGAACCAGAGGCCACAGGGCACCTCTGAGCTGTGCCGCAGTGGCCTCGTGCTCATCACACCATGTTTGGCACCAGATTGAGAATTGAGTAAATGTCCACTACATAGAAATGAATAAGTCAAGGTGTTTGAGGATGAAAACACTGTGCAGGAGTTGAACAGCCTTAACTACACTCTCACGAAGCAGCACTGGAGAGCTCAAGTTAGCGTTGAGCCCTGACTGTCATCCACTGAAACCAAAAAGCTGGAAACTGCCTTTTCGTGCCCGTGTGCAAACGGGAACAGCATAAATGTATGCATGGAATTAAGAAACGCCACCACAGTGCTCAAGCTTGCTAATCTTTTTTTCCTCATACGGAGCTGCTTGATGCACGGTGTTGCTGTGTTCCATCTGGGGTTCTTCATAACATTTCACAAAAGTATTTTGTCCAGTGAGAGAGATTACTGAGAGTTCCCGCTGCCTTGCTGGTGACAAGATGACTGGCTTCTTGTTTCTAGAACTGGCCCAGCTCTGGTGTGCTTTACCCAGGGATGAATTTTTGACATGTTCCCTTGTGTGCGTGCGGGGACCTGAAGAATTTGGTGGGCAGTGCTGTTAGCTGTGGCTGCACACCGGAAACACCAAGTGGCCAGTGTGAGGGGTGTCTATTAGTGTAATGGAGAATCATAAACGTTATACATTAGAGTTTGTACAGAATAACACTTTTTAAAATGTAAGTTACAGACGGTTACAGATCCTCATTTCCACATATGTTTAGTAAGAATGGCACTGGGGTTCAGTGATTTCACTGTGAGTTTCCCCCTCCTCCCCTCACCTAGGGCCATCCCGCTTGCCATTTTCCAAGCAGAGCCCACCGTAAGGAAGCACTTTCTCCGGAAATGGCTTAAGAGCTCATCCCTTCAGGACTTTGATATTCGAACAGTGAGTGCCAATATTTTCTACTCTCAGAAGTTTAAAAAGAGAGATGGTCAAGCAGATTATACCTGACCTGGGTCATCTGTTTTGTCTGGAATCTTCACTCCAGCTTCCTCCACTCTGAGGTGTGATGGTGAGGAAGCAATGTGTTGGTGGCACATGTGGAAAAACTGCATGTCAGGGAGGCCCTTGGGCTGTTCTCCTGGGCAGAGGGCTATGGACAGGTTGGCCGCCTCCAATCTGTGATCCTGGGGGAGCCAATGAATCTCTCTGCCAGGTTTCCTCCTCTCAAGTAGGCATCTTGCATCGTGCAATTTCCAGAGCATTCATCACTCTCACTGTGTGTTCTGTACACACAGATTCTGGATTGGGACTACTACATAGAACGCCTGGGGAGTGCTGTCCAGAAGATCATCACCATCCCTGCGGCTCTGCAGCAGGTGAGGCCGGGAGCTGGTGGGCAGGCCCAGCATAGTTGGGACCAGCAGAGATAGACAGAGGTCTCCCCTGATTGGGGTCATCTTCGTGCAGGTGAAGAACCCAGTGCCACGCGTCAAACACCCAGACTGGCTGCACAAAAAGCTGCTGGAGAAGAGTGACATCTACAAGCAGAAGAAGATCAGTGAGCTTTTCGTTCTTGAGGGCAAGAGACAGGTAACCAGCCAGGCCAGGAACAGGGCCAGGGCCTTGGCATTGAGCTACATCCTCAGCCCTTTCTTATTTTTTATTTTAAGACAGGGTCTTGCAAAGTTGCCCAGCCTGGGCTTGAACTTGAAATCCTCCTGCCTCAGCCCCCTAGAGTGCTTCAAGGGTGTGCACAACCACACTCATCTTGAAGAGCTATCTTACATATTGAAATATACAATTAGATTCAGTGACTTGTAGTGAATCACTGTTCCTGTAGCCTCAGTTTTCTCAACACAGTTGAAAATTGTTACAGTACAATGAAAAGTATAGCTAAAATCAAAAGAGCAAAGAGATTTTCAAGCTGAAAAGTACTTAAAAAGTGAGCCATAAACTACAGCATTATAGAAATTCACCTGATAAAAAGACACATTCTCGGGGCCAGGGATTTAGCTCAGTGGTTCTGCCACCTGCCTTGCAAGTGCAAGGACCCGAGTTCCATCTCCGGTACCAAAAAAAAAACAAAACACCACTTTCTCACATAGTCTGTTAAAGATTTAACCATATCTTACTTGTAAGAGCTGTATCTAAAAAGTAAGAGCACAGTAAAAGGATAAAGATATATGATTGATTGATAGATAGATAGATAGATTAGATAGATAGATAAAAGAGAAAACTAAAAGGAAGGAGAGAGAACAAGTAAATGTTAATGAAAAGTAGATAGATATAGGGCCGGGGATTTAGCTCAGTGGATTTGCCGCCTGCTGTGTAAGCGCAAGGACCCGAGTTTGATCCCCGGTACCAAAAAGAAGATAGACATAGCTATATTAGTGCCAGACAATATTCTTTAAGCCAAAAAAATTAGCAGGCACAGGACAGTTATTGAATAATACTGGAGGGCTGAGGATTTAGCTCAGTGGTGCCGCACCTGCCTTGTAAGCACAAGGTCCTGAGTTCAATCCGCAGTACCACAAAAGAAAAAAAGAATAATACTGGAACTCATTTACTGGGAATGCATAATTCTAGCAGTGTAGCCTCAGATCTAATAAATGTAAAATTTTACCTAATTATGAGAAAAATTGACATTCAATCAGTTTAGGAGATTTTGACATAACTCTCAACTAGTTAAATTTAGTTAACAAATAGAATCTGACACTCATTAATTAGAGAATAAAGAAGAAGAAAAACAGCTCATTTGGTAACCTTGGGAGAGCTTGGTAACAGAATTGATGACAGTATACGAAAGGAAGTTTTAGGCCATTTTCACTTAATGAACAGTAGATGCAAGAATATTAACCCCTGAGTTCTATCCAGTATAAAGAGCATAGCATTATGACAAAGCAAAAATTATGACAGGAGTAGCAAGCTTTTTTAACTTTAGTAATCTACTGGTTTAATTTTTCTTTGGGGAAGTATTTAATTCTTCATTAAAGGAGAAGGCTCTTGGAACATCTCAGATATAGAGAGAACATTTGATGAGTGTGTTTGGGATAAAACTTTGAATAATCAGAATTAAAACAGATAAGGTGTTTTTAGTCTGATAGAGCACTTCGCACAATCCTGAGGCAGACCTCCACTTGGCAGAACATGGGAGCATTGCAGTAAGGGATTAGCGCCTTCTTATCAATAGTATTTGGAGGTCGTCATTAAACAAATAAGGGGCTTTGGGAGAAGGCTTTGTGTTCTGTTTGTGTGGCATGGGAGATTGAACCCAGGCAGCACTGAGCTACATCTTTTTTTTTTTTTTTAATTTTGTTGATTTTGTTCTGTTTTTGTTTGGGGTGTTTTTTGGTTGGTGAGACAGTCTCATTAAGTTGTCCAGGCTGGCCTCAAACTTGTGATCCTCCTGCATCAGCCTCCCAAGTAGCTGGGATTTGAAACTCATTATTTCCAGATAATGTGGTTTGTTAATATGAAATGTTTGTGGGGTTGTTGTGTTTTGGTACTGGGGATCGAACTCAGGACTTTGTGTTTGCCAGACAGGCGTGATGCCACTGAGCTAAATCCCCAGCCCTGTTAATATGAAATGCTCCAATTTTAGTATATGTGCTGCCGGAGTGAGCACTGTTAATGTGAAATGTAAGGAACCAGCCCTACATGGTGATATATGCCTATAATCCCAACTATTCAGAAGGTTCTCTGCAAGTCGAGGCCAGTCTGAACTACATAGTGAGACCCTATCTCAAAAAACAAAAGAAGCATAGAAGTCACCAAGATATAATCTCAAGAAAATAGTTGAGGGGCAGGGATGTAGCTCAGTGGTACCGTGCCTGCTTGGCAAGTGCAAGGTCCTGAGTTTGATCCTCAGTACTGGGAAAAAAAAAAAAGAAAGAAAAAGATAACAAGTGATCTATTGCTGTGTGGCAAATGACTCCAAAATGTAGCAACTTCACACATTTGTTGCAGGCCACACTTTCTGAAGGTCGGGGTCCTTGGTTAGGGCCTCACAGGCTCCCATCAAGGCGTTGACTGGGACTGTAGCCTCTCCTGAAGGCTCAGCTGGGAAGGGCTGCTTTGCTGTCCCTCTGATGATAGTCACAGGCTCTTTTTGGTTCCATGCTGCCCATGGGATGGATTGTAGAATAGCAGCTAGCACTCAGAGCAAGCACTGTTGAGCAGGGAAATACATCTTTTGCAAAAGAAGAGACCATGAGATGGAGGTGGAGGATGAAAAAAAGAATTGAGATGTGTTATGTATGTGAATGAACTCTCCCCCAAGGAATATAATCATTACATGCTGTAAACATACTAATAAAAATTGGGAGGAAGGCAGGTCAGGAGTGAACATGAGGAGATGAAGTTACTGGGCACTCACTACAAGGTGCTGGACCTCACTGCTAGTTAGCCTTACACAGCATGCAGTGTTAGATTGCCAGTCACACCAGAGAATAAGAGGGTGACATCCAGTGTTAGAACTCGGGGAAGAGGGAGGCAAAGGTAGCATGTACGGAGATGGGTACCTAGCCACGATCCACAGCTTTGGATAGTGGGAACTAGCTGTTCGCCATCTAGAAAGCGATGGATAGTGGCTGGTGTTTGTACAAGAGAATGTTTTACAGCAGTCAGGTGAATGGCTGCATGCATGGCGTCGGGCATCTGTCTCTAAGACACAGCCAAGAGACCCGTGGGTTTCAGCATGGTGCATACCACATGTCAGTGCAGCTGTTCCTTGGTACTCAACTGCTTTATAACTTGATGAATTTGGTACTTAATGGTTTTGGGGGGGGGGGGTTTGTTACCGGGGATCGAACTTAGGTCCTTGCGCTTGCACAGCAAGCGTCGAAACTGAGCCAAATCCCCGGCCCTGGTACTTAATGGGTTTTGACACAGAACTTTTGTCCCAATACTCATCGTGTGTTTAGTACTCGATACATAAACTAGAACTTGTCAGTGTTGGTTGCCTCAAGACTCACTACCCTGTCCAGACAAAACCATTTGGTACTTGGCATTTTGGGTATTTATTGCACCTCCTGAAACCAATTAACGACAAATACCAAGGTCCCACTGTATTTATATAAAACTAAACCAGCTGTGGTGTGTGTTGTTTGTGGTCGCGTAGTGAAAGTATAAAATTAGGCAAAATGAGGCATGTTAGAGGAGGGAGGGAGGGTTCAGCTATTATTTGTAATACAGTGATACCTTGCTTCACAAATGCTTTTGTTTGTGAATATTTTGGTTCTCAAACAGAAGCATTTGGCAAAATTTTGTCGGTTTTGTTTTGTGTGTGAACTCTGCATTTGGTGATGAACATGACCACGGCCATCTTTCCCACATGAACACGAATGTGCCCATCTTTTCCAAAATCATACTACGAATTAAGTTCGTGAAGCAAGGTACCACTGTATTTTATTTTTTATAAAAGAGGAACATTCGTCAGCAGTCATGGCAGCATGCAAACATAGTTATTGGTGGCATTGAGTGATACTATTTTCTGAAGTTTCCTGTTTATCTATTAAAAGTTTAGTTCCTCTCTAAATCAACATCCTATTTCAGGCGATTTGCTTGTGTTAGATTTCTTTTTTTTTCGTACCAGAGATCGAACTTGGAACCTTGCGCTTGTGAGGCAGGTGCCAGAACCACTGAGCTAAATCCCTGGCTAAAACTCAGAGTAAAGAACTTTTTTTTATTTTTATTTTTTGTACTGGGGATCAAACTCAGGACCTTGTGCTTGTGAGGCAGGCAGTGGAACCAGTGAGCTAAATCCCTGGCCTGCTTGTGTTAGATTTCTAAGGTAGGTTATGGGAATGGGATTCTGAGTTTTAAGGCTTGGTTGGATCTTTCCAGATTGTGATGGCCCAGGCCCCAGAAGGCAGCGCGAGGCCTGGTGCTCCTGACATAGAGGACTTCGGCATTTCAAAGCCACCCCACCCCATGGTCCCTGTTGCCACAAAGAGGAAGCGAGTCCTCTGGGAGAGCCAGGAGGAGTCTCAGGACCTCATGCTGATTGTGCCCTGGCAGGAGATCCTGGGGCAGCCTCCCACCCTTGGAACCACCCAGGTGAGAGGCTGTTGTGGCAGAGGTTGCAGTGGCAGAGGTTGTGGTGCTTGCTCTCCGAGAGCTCTGCTGTGCAGTGCAGGGCTCCAAGGCAAGGCCTTGTCCTGGGAAGAGGCTGTGAAGATGCTTGGTTGTCACAGTGCTCGGAGGCTGCTAAGACTGAGAAAGTGAGCTATCACAGAAGGGCACTGCTGCCTCACCATGAATGCTTTGGTTGCTCCCATCTGTCCCAGGAAGAGTGGCTGGTCTGGCTCCAGTTTCATAAGAAGAAATGGCAATTGCAGGCCCGACAGCGCTTGGCCCAAAGGAAGAGGCAGCGTCTGGAGTCGGTAAAGGGTGCATTGAGGCATGCGGCCCTCAGAGATGGGCCTGCCATGGGGCTGGGCAGCTTCCTACAGAGAACAGCCCGCAGTGTTCTGGACCTTCCATGGCAGATTGTGCAGGTATGCACCTTGGTCCAAGGATGAAGACACCCCCTGAGGGCAGTAGCAGCCTGAAGTCTGGAATGGAGAAAGGTTTAGCTCTCTGCCCATCACAGGGCCCTTGGCACCTGTGCCTGGGCAGGGCTGGAGGCTGCTGGGAGGTGGCCCACTCATAGGTGTCAGCGTGTTCTATGACATGCTGTGTTCTGCTTTCCTTCAGATCAGTGAGACCAGCCAGACCGGCCTGTTCCGGCTGTGGGCCGTCATCGGCAGTGACTTGCACTGCATCAAGCTGAGCATCCCCCGAGTGTTCTATGTGAACCAACGGGTGGCCAGAGCAGAGGAGGGGGTTACCTGTCGCAAGGTAAGGAGGCTTCGGGCATTGCTGTTCCCTGCAGTCACCTCTGAGGTGCTACCACAGGATAAGAGCCACATAGAGTTGGTGAGGGGCTAGGGTGTAGCCCAGTGGAAGCGCACTCGCCTAGCATGTGTGAGCCCTTGGGTTTCATCCCCAACACCACAAAAAAGGGGGAAAACCATTTACCGGAAACCAGGGCTTTGCAGACACCAGTACCTGGTGAGCTGTCTGGCCTCCTTGGGATGTTGTAAGAACTACTCGAAATGATGTTTGAGAGCCAGAGCAAATACTCAGGTGAGAGCTGCTGCTGTCATTGTCATGATGAGCTGAGTAGTCCCCTTTGCTGTCCACCCCTGTCCTGAAGAGTGGGTATGTCTCTGAAGCAGGGGACATCTAGACATTTGTTAGAGGTTGCAAACTGTTTCCATAGGTGCTGTTGTTAAAAGCTTTATTAAAATACAAATCTGTGCTCCATATAATCGATCCATTTAAAGGGCTCAATTCAATGCCTTTTAGTGAATTCATGGAGTGTGCATCTAGAGCCATGGTCAATTTTAAGACATTGTCATCACCCCAAAAAGAAGCCTCTGATCCCCACTTCTCCCTTCAGCCCCAGAACCACTGGCCCACTGTGTCTGCAGACTGGCCTGCTCTGGACATTCCAGATGAATGGAGCCATGCAGCAGGCATGGTGGCTTTCTTGCTGAGATTCTTCTCCTTAACTGAATGTCTGTGAGAAGTGTCACCTTGTAACTCATCCTTGTAGGCTCTTAGGTGGTATCTCATTCGGAGCGCCCCCATTAACCCAGCCTGTTAACTCTGCCTAAAGCTGGTTTATGAGATGGTCTTATGTGCATTTCTTGGTTGAATGCTGTTCAGTACATACCGAGTGACACTTGTGTGAGCAGTTGTGGCCTGCCTGAGGTACACCGTGTTTTCCAGCCCTGTGTGTAGCAGTGCTCCACGTGTGCACGTGTCCCAAGTGGGCTGTTTCCAGTTAAAGCCACCGTGGGTACCTGTGGCACATGCTCTTTGTACTTGTGGGGGTGCCTCAGGTATACTTCTGGAAAGTATTTCTTAAACTCGTACTCAACCTTCTAAGTCTGGCCTCTTTGAACGAAGATCACCATTGGGGTTCACTCAGAGGGGAGACCAGGGAACTCCTTGCCCCTGGATCTGCTGCAAACTCTGGCTCCCCAGGCCGTTCTTCAGACCCCATGGCTCCTCTGCATTTAGTGGGAGAGACAGTGGAGTGTGATTGCACACTGCAAAAATCTTTTTCTTTTTTTTTCTTTTTTTTGTCAGGTTGGATAATTTCAGTTAACTTAAGGTTTACTGACAATTTTCTGGTTTTTAAGTTTTAATTAATTTTTTTGCTGGTGTTTTTGTTTTTGTTTTCTCCAATACCGGGGATTGAACTCAGGACCTTGTGCTTGCAAGGCTGGCGCAGCGCCACTGAACTAAACCTCTGCCCCTGTTTTGTTTGTTTTTTGACACAGGCTCTTGCTATGCAGTCCAGGCTGGCCTTCAGGCCTTATGTATCTGAGGTTGGCCTTGAACTTGGGATCGTTTTGCCTCAGCCTCCCTAGTGCTGGGATTATAGGCACGCATTATTATGCCCAGCTAATTTTCTCTTGTCTTTATTCTACTATTTAACTCATCAGGGAAACTACTTCAGATGCTTTGTTTTTTCAGTAGTAAATTTCCATTAGCTCTTTTTTATTATTTCCATTTGTCTACTGAGAACCTGTCTTCCCCTTTATTTCAGGGATGGTTGTTTGCTGGTTGGAGCACAGGTATAGGTGCTGCAGTGTCTTTGATAATGGCCATATCTGGATCATCCCAGGGTTGGCACCTGACAACTCTCTTCCTGTTTGAGAAATATTCATGTTTCTCTGGTTATTGTTAATGGCAAGAAACTTTATTGTATCCTGGACATTTTGCACTTGATATTATAAGACTTAGGGCTTTTTTTTTTTGGTTCCAGGAATCGAACTCGGTGCCTTGTGTTTGTGCGGCAGGCGCCGGAACCACTGAGCTAAATCTCCGGCCACTTAGGGCACTTTTTAAACAATCCTTTAGCTAACATTGAGGCAGCTAACCTGGGTTAACTTCAGACCTCCCATCCTTTCTTTTCTATAAAGCGTCCAGTTTCAGTTCTTTGGGTCTGCCTGTGTGTGTGCAGCCAGGGACTTATGTGCCCCATGCACAAAATCAGGGTGCCCTATCGTCCAGCACTCTTACTCTCCAGGACCCTACGCACTCACACTCTCTGGTTGCCCCAGCAGCTCCTTTCTAGTCCTCTGGCCAGGAAAACATGGCTTCTTTTGGATTTTCTGTCTACACCCTCTGTCTAAACTCAGGGGAGATAGGAAAATAAACTGGGAATCTCTTTCCCAGATTGCTGTTGACACCCCAGTTGGAGAGCACTCGTCCACTTTTCAGAGGCTGCAGTTGCTTTTTAAGATTATGTGGATCTTTTAGTTGTAATCATCAGGAAAGGGGGCTGACTGTTGTGAGCACCGGAAGTCAGGAGTCTAAATGGTGCATGACATGGCCATGACGAGTTCCCTTCCCTGCTGTCCCCAGGTGAATCGGGTCCTTCCGCGCTCCAACCTGGTCTACAATCTCTATGAGTATTCAGTGCCAGAGGCCATGTACCAAGAACATATCAATGAGATCAACACCGAGCTGTCAGCGCCGGACATTGAAGGCGTATATGAGACACAGGTAACTCTACAGCCACACAGCTGAACAACTGGGGGAAGAGACTCCTGGGGGCGTGCAGGGCTCTGCCCTATGGGAAGGTGGGTTTCAGCCAAATGTCTGCAGCAGTGGCCAGGCCAGGGCAGTAGCCTCAGGGTGAGCAAAGGGTCAGTCCTGCCGCCTGTCTGCCCACTTTTCCAGGTCCCCTTATTGTTCCGGGCCCTCGTCCAGCTGGGCTGTGTGTGTGTGGTCAACAAGCAGCTGGTACGGCACCTTTCAGGCTGGGAAACTGACACCTTTGCCCTCGAGCACCTGGAGATGCGCTCCTTAGCCCAGTTCAGCTACCTGGAACCAGGTATGGCCTATACCAGCTGCCCCCTTGCTCAGTCTGCTCCTGCCTATCTTGTTGACAGGCCTGCTTCCTTCTGCAGGGAGCATCCGCCACATCTACCTGTACCACCACTCACAGGGCCACAAGGCGCTCTTTGGCATCTTTATCCCTTCACAGCGCAGAGCATCCGTATTTGTGTTGGACACCGTGAGTCCCTGGGCAGGATCAGGCAGGATCAGGCAGGACATGGGGAGGAAAGATGTTCCTGCTGCCCCAGAATCCTGAACAAGGGAGCTAACATGCTGGCCTTGTCCAGGTGCGCAGCAATCAGATGCCCAACCTGGGCACCCTGTATTCTGTGGAGCACAGCCTCCTGCTGGAGAAGGTGGGCCCTGAGCTCCTGCCGCCCCCCAAACACACCTTTGAGGTTCGCGCAGAAACTGACCTGAAGACCATCTGCAGGGCCATGCAGCGCTTCCTGCTTGCCTACAAGGTAAGGGAGCATGATGTCCTGCTATAGGAGCCTCTGCCCCAAGGCTTAGTCCACAAGCCTTTCCTTCCTTTTGTCTACCCCAGGAGGATCGCCGGGGCCCCACCCTCATCGCTGTACAGTCCAGCTGGGAGCTGCGCAGACTGGCCAGTGAGGTTCCCGTCCTAGAGGAGTTCCCACTGGTGCCCATGCGTGTGGCTGACAAGATCAGCTATGGCATCCTGGACTGGCAGCGCCATGGAGCTCGCCGCATGATCCGGCACTACCTCAACCTGGACACCTGCCTGTCACAGGCCTTTGAGATGAGCAGGTGAGCCCTGGCTGGCACCTGGGGGTCCGATCTGGCCATCGCCATTGTCGCAGGAGGTGAACCTGACCCATGCCTCACACAGGTACTTCCACATTCCCATTGGGAACCTGCCCGAAGACATCTCCACCTTTGGCTCTGACCTCTTCTTTGCCCGCCATCTCCAGCGACACAACCACTTGCTCTGGCTGTCTCCTACGGCCCGGCCTGACCTGGGTGGGAAGGAGGCCGACGACAACCGCCTGGTCATGGAGTTTGATGACCGAGCCACAGTGGAGATCAACAGTTCTGGCTGTTACTCCACAGGTGAGTGGACACGGGCCCAGGCTGGGATTTCTGCCATCTGTTGACATCTTCTGGCAGCCATGCTCAATGCTCAGCCATGAGGGTCAAGAGCTGAGGCCCCATACTAGGGGGCTGAGACAGAAGCGTCACAATTTCAAGTCTAGCCTGTGTGACTTAGCAACTTAGCAAGACCCTGTCTCAAAATAAAAAATGAAAAGTCCTGGGATGTGGCTCAGTGAGAAGACCTTGGGTTCAGTCCGCAGTACCTCAAAAAAAAAAAAAAGTTGAGGCCATACAGGAGATGTCCTAGGTCAAAGAATCAGCTGTTGAGTCCCCAGTGGGTTTGAGGTCAGATACTGATCAGAGCACACACCTGCCTGATCTCACTGGGTAGCACTGACTATGCTGGTGGTGGTCGGGCTGAGACTGGGCACCGGGAGGTGGTGCTGGAGCTGGCCAGGGCTGTGGACAAGCAGAGTCTTCCGGCAGTGTGTGTGGAGCTGGACCTTCAGAACCTGGCGGTCAACACCATCCTCCAGTCCCATCATGTCAATGACATGGAGGGTGCCAGCAGCATGGGCATCAGCTTTGACGTGATCCAGCAGGCCTCCCTGGAAGACATGGTCACCGGCAACCAGGCCAGTGCCCCAGCCAGCTACGACGAGGCGGCCCTCTGCTCCAGCACCTTCAGGTACGGCCTCCATCCCCATGCTGCTCTGGGCTGGAATTTGGAAAGCCGAGGCCTGAAGCAATGTCCCAGTCAGCATGGTATCAGTTTCCTGCTCTAGTCAGTGGCCCTGTGGCCCTGTACCATGTCCTACTTGGTTATTGGCCACCTGTCCAGACACTACCTTTGGACCTTCCCTTAGCCAGAGGCCATTGCCTTCCATTGTGACAGGTGTCTATAGGAGTCCTCAATCCTCCACTGAGCAAACTGAATGATCAGCATGGGCTGAGAAGCATTGCGGCTGGGCAGGGGTGCACCTGGTGATGTCATGAAAGGCACCCTTCCTGTGTCCTGGGGCTCACACAGGGCCTCAGTCCTCATACCAGCCTGAGACATGGTGAAGTCATCTGCTGTCTTAAAGGAAGAAACTGAGGTTAGAGGAGCCCACATCATGGAGTTTCGTGGTGCAACTCAGAGCAAGGGTTAGTGTTAGGTCTGGGGTTCCAGAATGAGTGCCTTGGCCTTGTCCTGTTTCTGCCACAAGAGAGGAAGAAAGGTGTCTGTTGGAATGGGAATGACAGGCAGGTAGGGTTGAGGGCTGGAGCAGAGTCCTGAGAGGCAGATGGTAGCAACCCGATGCTGAGACCATGCTAGAGGAAGCAGGTGTGTGTTGAGGAAGCTGCACTGTGCAGCCTCCGTAGGCTCCCTGTTCAGAGTTGTGATCCCTGTGAAATTATTCCACCCCTCAGGTCAAGGTGTGCTTTGAGCCCTCCAGAGGGCTGAGGGCTGGATGTGCTGTCAGTGCCTCACTAGCAGGCACCTGGGGTTCTGCCTGACCATGTCCAGTTTATGTTGCCTGAGCCTCACCCTTGTACCCTCCCTGACATCCCCAGCCCCAGGCCTGGAAAGTCCAAACCCAGCAGGTGACAGCAGGAAGCAAGTGCCAGTTCCTACCTGTGGATCCTGGGCAGGAAGGGTAGGCAGGTAGTGTGGCTTCATGTGGACATGAAGGTTGAGTCCAGTGTGCTGCTCTGCAGGATCTTGAAGAGCATGGTCGTGGGCTGGGTGAAGGAGATCATGCAGTACCACAACATCTACGCCGACAACCAGGTGATGCACTTCTACCGGTGGCTCCGGTCACCCTGCTCTCTGCTCCACGACCCTGCCCTGCACCGCACACTGCACAACTTGATGAAGAAGCTCTTTCTTCAGTGAGTGCCTCCCTGGGTTGGGCTGGGGCTGGGCAGGTACTGGGCTGAGGCTAGGTCTGGGGAGTGGTCCATGAACATTTAGGCTGTGTCTCACCTTGTGCTGTTAGAAACAGTGAATCTGTGCATGGCTTGGTGCTAGGCTGTGCAATGGTATCTCTAGAAGTAGCACCTTTGCAGGCCTAATAGCCATAACTCCTGGGTCAGTGCTGATTTGCTCACCATAGCCAAAGCCTCACAGAGGCTGTGACAGGAACACTTCCTGCTTCACCCTATGGCGAGGTGTGAGTGCTAGCCTCCTGGAGACAGTACTGTCCAACACCATCCTCCTTAACAGTCCTTATGAGTAAAGTTGAGCTTTCTCTTCATGTCCTTTGCCCATTTTTCTGTAGTTTTGCTGGATTTTCTCTTATTAAGCAATCACATAGCCGGGGATATAGCTCAGTGGCACTGTGCCTGCCTCACATACATAAGGCCCTGAGTTTGATCCCCAGTACCCAAAAAAAAAAAAAATCACATAAACCCAGCCACAGTGACACATGCCTATTATCCCAACTACCCAAGAGGCTGATAGAGGAGGACAGGGAGTTCAAGGCCACCCTCCAAAACTTAGTTACCCTGCCTCAAAAAAAAAGAAAAAGAGTAATGAGTTCTCTCTATATAAAAAGAAGCTATTTTTCTGTGACAAGAGCTTCAATCTTTTTTTCTCTCAATTTGTGATTATCTTCTGTTATCTTCTGTTGTGTGTAGTCTTGTCTTTTTTTTTTTTCTCGGTACCAGGGATCAAACTCATGACCTTGCATTTGCAAGACAGACACAGTGCCACTGAGCTAAATCCCTGGCCCTTGTCTTGTCGTTTTGTTTTGTTTTGTTTTGTTTTTTTGAGACCGGGTCTCTCTATATAGTCCAGGCTGGCCTTGAACTCACTTTGTAGCCCAGGCTGGCCTCAAACTCTTGGTGATCCTCCTGCCTTGACTCCCAAGGGCTGGGATTACAGGTGATGTGTGGTGTCTTCTTGCCATGCAGAAGTCCCTGCTGTGCTGAGTGTGGTGGAACAGTCCTCTAGTCCCCACTACTTGGAAGACAGGCAGGAGGAAATTTAGGGCCAGCCTGGCAAAACAGTGAGACCCCATCTCAAAAAGGAAGGAAAGAAAACTGTTCATGTGGCTTCTGTTGTGCGTGTAGTCATGAGGCTTGTTTCTGCGGGTACTAGAGCCCTCTGGTTAGTTGAACCCTGGCACTTCCTACACTGATTGTAAACTTTGTCATAGGCTCATCGCGGAGTTCAAACGCCTGGGCTCGTCAGTCATCTATGCCAACTTCAACCGCATCATCCTCTGTACAAAGAAGCGTAGGATAGAGGACGCCATTGCCTATGTGGAGTACATCACCAACAGGTGGGATAGGTGGCAAGTCCTGGCATAGAGGGGCCCTAAAGGTGGTGATCCTTGGGGCAGAGCATTCACCAAGAGCCAAGCCACACAGCCTGAGGAAGGGTGCCTCCTGCTGTCTGGAGTGCACATTTGTGGGCCACTCAGTGTCAGGCGTGGTGCTGGAGTTTGGGACACTCGGGCAGGGCCTGTTGTCAGTAAGAAGGCTCCCGAAGGTTCTGGTATCCAGACCTTGCACGGCCCTGGGAGTGCAGTGGCCTGGAGTGATCCGTCTGCACAGCTGTGGGCTGGTGGAACTGGCATTTTAGGCCTAGCTCAGGCAGAATGCCTGACTGTGTCCCCAAGGCTCCTGGTGCCTGCCTGACTAGTTGTATCCCAGAGACTGATGGAACAAGACAAAAAGCACAACTTTTTTTTTTTTTTTTTTTTTTGGTACCGGGGATTGAACTTGGGCCTAGGGCCTTTTTATTATCTTTTATTCTGAGCTACATCCCTAGTCCCTTTTTGTTATTTTTTATTTTGATACAGTCCCACTAAGTCTCTGAGTTGTCCAAGCTGGGCTTGAACTTGCCGTCCTCCTGTCTCGGTCTCCCAGAGTGCTATGATTATGGGCATGCACCACCACACCCAGTGAAGGAATGATTTATAATGGAGCTCATGCATTGGGGTAGGGATGAAGCATGCTCTAAATGCAGAAATTGGTAATGGAAGTGCAGGGGTCTGGGTAGATCTGGCTGTGTATGAGTCTTGTGGAGGAAGAGGCTGTCCCTCCAGTCAGTGCACACAGACCACTGTGCTCCTGCAGGCCGGCTGTGTGCCTGTCCACATGGCCAGGTCCACAGCAAGCTGTCTGTCTGTGAGGGTCTCCCTGTGCCTGGCAGGTGGCCTGGTCCACAGTGTGAAGAGGGCTCGATGGGGCAAGGCTGGGCCTCTGTCCTCAACTGGGCCCTGTGAGAAATGGCTGCTGTTACGCACCTGGACTGAGAGTGGTCAGGACTGTGCAGGAGCAGCTGCAGCCTAGGATACTCACTGCACTGAAGGGCTCCGATGATTTCCTTCCTCCCCCAGCCTTCCTCTTTATCCCCTTGGGTGCAGAGCATGAGGTCAGCCGCAGGAGCCACCTTGCCAGAGGTGGGGGTCGTGATAAGGATGAAGACAGTAGGAAGCCTTGTGGCCAGTCCCCTGCCACTTCCCCACATGGAGTGCCCAGGCCCTTCCATGGCCATCGGCTCAGGGTGTAGCTAGTCCCTGAGCAGTGTCCTCACCGTCTTGTGTGTCACTTCCTCTGAGAAATTTGGGGGATAGTCTGCACACACTTCAAGTTCACTTGAAGTCAAGAGGACGGTGAGTATCTGGCTGCTCAGAAGAAAGGGGAGCCGTTGGTTTCATGGAAGCAGTTTCTGTTTGGTTTCTCTGCAGCATCCATTCCAAAGAGATCTTCCATTCCCTGACCATTACCTTCTCTCGATGCTGGGAGTTCCTTCTCTGGATGGATCCGTCTAACTATGGTGGAATCAAAGGGAAAGTTCCCTCCAGTGTTCACTGTGGCCAGGTGAGAGCTAGCAGAGTTGGGGGGGGTGGGGGTGTGAGGCCTGCATTCGCTCACTACGAGCTTGAGGCTTATGAGGAAAGGTGGGTAGCACGCAGGTAAGTGCAGAGCCAGCATCAGCTGGGGCCAAGGGTCATGGGAAGCCCTTTGGGAAGGAGGCTGGTGCTGAGGCCAAGGCTGCCCTGATGCCGTGGCTCCATGGAGACCGACAGGAAGAGCAGCCCTGGTTGGGGTTGAGGGTTAGGGTCAAACCTGGGACTCAGAAGAAAGATGGTGTAGACAACAGTTCTCAGCAGGGTTTAAGAGGTCAGGGCTCGTGTAGATGTAAGTTCAGCACTTCCAGCAGGCCAGGCCATGCTGAAGGGACATCCACATAAAGCTGGGTCTGCATACTGGCTGTGAGCTCCTGCTTGGGCAGTTCTCCTGCCTCAGCCTTCCAGATGCTGAAACTGCAAGGCCTGTGCCACCATACTTTCTTAAACTCAGAAGGAAGAGCTGATCATGAAGCTCTGGCTGATCCTTCCTCTCAGGAGGTGGGAGTTGAATAATCGCAGAGCCCTGATTCTTGGAGCATCCACTGGCAGGACTGACCAGGGCTCAGGGCCGAGAGACCTAGACTCTAGGAACCTCTTCTGGCAGCACATGGCCGGTCTGTTATAGCAGGATTCCCAGAAAAGAGAGGGAGCAGAGGATGAACAGGAAGACGAGGAGGACCAGGAGGAGGAACCAGAGGAGGAGGAGCAGGGAGTGGAGGAATCCGACGTGGAGGACTTACTGGAAAACAACTGGAACATCTTGCAGTTTTTGCCGCAGGCAGCCTCCTGCCAAAGCTACTTCCTCATGATTGTGTCAGGTGAGCCCAGAGCACGGTGGCTGGCTCAGAGCTGGTGAAAGCAGCTCTGGTTCCATGCCTCACTCCTGCCCCAGGCAGTGGAAAGGGTGTCTCTCCAGCCACCTCTTCTCCAGGAGCCAGGAGCAGCTGCCCCCAGGATGTTAGCAAGACGTTTTCCTGATTTGGTTCCCCAGCTATACTTGGCATAGCGTGCTCAAGCACGTGTGTGTGTGTGTGTGTGTGTGTGTGTTTGTGTGTGCACATGCTTGATAACAGAGGCTGGAACCCTGCACCAGCTCCAGCAGCCTGGCCTCTGTGGCCCAACTTGCCACACTCAGCCATAGCTGAGGGTTTAGTGTTTGCAGACCAGGTTGTCACAGTTGAACACAAATGAGGTAATAAGGTAAACAGCCTTTGTGATTCAGGGCCATTCATTGGAGCACAATATTGGTGAGCAGTCAGACACACACATTTACACACATACATCTGCAGTGGCAGAGATGGTGGCACTGAGGATTGTTTGTGATTTTGTCTACTCCTTGAGTCTTGAACTTTTAGGCTTGTGGACTCAGAGGAGCGTAGAGAAGTTTGCTGGTGTGAGGACCCAGCCACTTTCTTGCTTCTGTCTGTCCTCACACCACTCTCTGCAAGTCCCCTTCTTAGGTTCACTTTGCTGATTTTCCACTCATCCGAGGGTAGCAGATACAGTCATCACTAACAGTGAATCTCAGCTAAGTCTGTTGGGAGGTCTGACACCAGCCCCGTGGCCCCTCCCCTCAGATTGTGGGGTGCCTGCCTGTCTCCGCAGCGTACATTGTGGCTGTGTACCACAGCATGAAGGGTGAACTGAGGCACAGTGCCCCGGGCAGCACACCTGTGAAGAGGAGGGGACCCAGTCAGTTCTCCCAGGAGACCGAGGGGACAGCTGGAGCCCTTCCTGGTAAGCAGTCCCATTTCACGTGAGGCCAGCACTGTGCTGTGACCTGACCCTGCTGCACACCTGTTGTTGGCAGGGAGGAGGGCCTGGTGCCAGGCAAACTGACTCCTTCCCTGCATCTTTTATCTCTCCCCAGGAGTGATCACCTTCTCCCAAGATTACGTGGCCAATGAGCTCACTCAGAACTTCTTCACCATCACGCAGAAGATTCAGAAGAAAGTCACAGGCTCCCGACACTCCACCAAGCCCTCTGAGATGTTTCCTCTGCTGCCTGGCTCACACTTGCTGCTCAATAACCCTGCTCTGGAGTTCATCAAATACGTGTGCAAGGTGAGGGCCAGGCAAGGGTCCCACAGTCATGCACCAGGCTTGCTGTGCTGCTTGGGCTCAGGTGATCCAAGCAGGAGAGGCCCTGCCTGATGGAGCCTGAGCTGGGGCAGACGGGCCAGTCCTGAGGCGAGATGCTGAGAGGGACGCCGGCCAGGCCCAGGTACAGATGCAGCGGCCCTGGAGTGGGAGCTTGGTGTGCTGGTGAATGTCTTAGCCAGGCGGGGCACAGGCAGCAGGAGGGAGGACCTTGTGGGTCACATGCCACCAGCGGCCAGAGGAGCCACAACTAAACTCAGAGATCAAATGATGTGACATGAGAGCTTGCTTTTCAAGAAAGGCGGGCCAAGACCAGTAGGGTGATATTACCAGGTAGAGACCTGGTGGCGCCATGCCTCACAAAGCATTTGTTGTCTAGTGCCACTACCTGAGTGTCCTAGCAAATCACATCAGCCCTGCCAGTCAAGTGCTGAAGACCAAGTTCTTTAGAGGAATTCGAACCCTAAAATGCTTTTTTTTTTTTAATGCTTTGTTTTTATTGAGGCGTAATTGACATATGGTCATGTGCATCTATGAGGCTCACTAGGCTCAGGCCCCCTCCCCTCCCCCAGCGGCAAGGCCGCGTCCCAGCCCTTCTTAGCACTAGGTGACCAGGTGTGCCCTCCACCCCTGCGCTGCTTCACTTTAGGTTTCTGTGATTGGAGTGCAGAGGAGAGCAGCTGTGGAGATGTCCCTGGGCACCACTTGTCAGCCTCCCTACCAGAGGACCGCATAGGTAGAATCCCACTGTGCAGCCCCCAGGTCTGGCTTCATACGCGCTGCAATGTGCACGTGGGATTTATCCAGTTACGGGCCACGTCTACTCCCCATCGCTCAAAGTGTCTGTGGCACGTGGACAGTTGGCCTGCAATCTGCTTCATGTTCACTGGTGCACGGGCATCTGAGTTGTTTTCACTTTTTGGTGATTAATAACAAAGCCACTGTGAACAGTCTTTTAAGGGTTTTCATGTGAACCCACATTTGTCTTGGGTAAAAACCCAGGAGAGGAATTGCTGGACCAGCAGAAAGTGCTGGACTCTGCAAGAGGCTGTAAAGCAGCTACAGCAGTGGCCAAAGCTGCTCCTATTCCACAGCCTCACCAGAACTCTGTGCTGTTCGTTTTTTAAATTTTTGCTATTCAGATGTGTATGTGGTAGAATCTCCTTATGGTTTTGTTTTGCATTTACCTAATGACTAATGACGCTGAGCACTTTTCATGGACTTGTTTGCTGTCCCATTGTTTGGTAAAGTATTTAAATCTTTTGCCCATTTTGCCCTCCTCGCCCTCTGTCTTCCTCCCTCCTTTCTTCCCTCCCTTCCTCCCTTCTTTCATCCTTCCTACCTCTCTCTCTCTCTCTCTCTCTCTCTCTCTCTCTCTCTCATTTGGTTCATTTTTAGTTTTTTGGGGGTTTTTTTGGTACCCAGGATCAAACTCGGGTCTTTGCGCTTGAGTAGCAGGCAGCAAAACCACTGAGCTAAATCCCCAGCCCCTCTACATTTTTTTTCCCTACATTTTTTTTTTTAGTTCCAGGGATCGAACTCGGGACCTTGCGCTTGTGAGGCAGGCAGCGGAGCCACTGAGCTAAATCCCCAGCCCTCTACTTTTTTGTTGTTGTTGTTGTTAGATGTTTGCAGTACATAAAGATTACATTCATCACCGGGGATTTAGCTCAGTGGTTTTGTCGCCTGCTGCGCAAGCACAAGGACCCGAGTTCGATCCCCAATACCCAAAAAAAAAGATTACATTCATCATGGGCAGTTGATATATGTACGTGACACATCATAATCCTTTTTATGTCCTGTTTCTGTCTTCTCCCTCCCTCCTTCATCTCTCAGTGGCACCACATTTAACCTGTGGTCCATTTTGAGTTAATTTTTGTACAATATCCTTTTTTTTTTCATACTGGGGATTGAACTTGGGACCTTGCGTTTCCCTGTACAATGTGCATGTTATAAGTCAAAGTTCTTATTTCTGCACAAGGGTGTTGACTGTTCCAGAACTATTGGTTGAGAAGATCACCCTTTTTCTGTTCAGTGATCTCTGAACCTTTTCAAAACTTAATTGGCTATATCCATGTAGGTCTATTTCTGGATCATGTGTTCTTAGTATATCCATAGGTTCCATGTGCTGGTATTTGTTGAGGGTTTTTGTGTCTCTGTTCATGGTGGTTACTGGTCTGTGGCTTCCTTGTGTGTTTGGTTTTGTGTGGTTTTTTTTTTTTTGGTACCGGGGATCGAACTCGGGACCTTGCGCTTGCGAGGCAGGCGCCGGAACCACTGAGCTAAACCCCCGGCCCATGCGTTTGACTTTATATCAGGATGATGCTGGCCTCTTCAGGCAAGTCGAGTGCCTTTCCTCTTCACTACTTGAAGGTATTTTTAGAGTCAGTGTTGTTTCTTCCCTTAGTGCTCGCTACATTCACCAGGGAGGCCTCCACTTACAGTGAAGAAACAGCTGCCACAGAGAAGAAATGTCCCCTGATGCTCCTGAAGGGCTGAAGGGGACGAGATGATGCAGGGCTCCATCTGGATGGAGGCAGAGAGGCCTTGGAGCTTCTTCTAATGGGCTGTGGTTCCTCAGGTGCTTTCTCTGGATACAAACATCTCAAACCAGGTGAATAAGCTGAACCGAGACTTGCTTCGCCTGGTGGATGTGGGCGAGTTCTCTGAGGAGGCCCAGTTCAGAGACCCCTGCCGCTCCTATGTCCTCCCAGAGGTGATCTGCTGCAATTGTAACTTCTGCCGTGACCTGGACCTGTGCAAAGACTCCTCCTTCTCCCAGGTATGTTCACAGCTGGAAGTACTGGACACCCAGGCAACCGGGTCAGCCTTCACAGCCTGCAGCTCCTGCTGCTCCTGCTCTCTTGTGGAGCCCTGCTAGGCTGCTGGCCTGGAAGTCGGCAGGTGGCAGCCGGCTGTGTGGATTGTGGTGTGTGCTCCAGCAGCCCTCTGGGCCTGACTGGTGGGACTGCTGCCAGCCATGGTGCTGCCTGGGTCTTCTGTGGCCACCGCTCACCCCTCTCCCTCCTCTCCTAGGATGGGGCTGTCCTGCCACAGTGGATCTGCTCCAACTGTCAGGCTGCCTACGACTCAGCTACCATTGAGGCCGCCCTGGTAGAAGCCCTGCAGAGGAAGCTGATGGCCTTCACGCTGCAGGACCTGGTGAGGCCCTGCTGTTGGCCAGGGGTTGCTGGATAGGTGATGGACACTCTGGGGAAACGGAATATGTGTGGGTCCCACATTGCCTCCAAGGAGGACAGCCCCCACCAACGTATTGTCAGTGCCCTTTGGTACCAGCCACAGCCAGTGCTGGCTGCTGGCACTTGTGTCCCAGTGGAGGATGAGAAATAGTCAGTGCATTAATCAGCATGCATGAGCAGCAGTAGAAGGGGAGCTTGGCAGTGCTCCCTGACCACAGCAGGTATCGTGGAAGACATCTGAGCAACCTGCCTGGGTGGTGTCATGGGTGAATAGAGCCAGCGGGGCCTAGAGGAAACCCTGAGATGTGAGCTCTGGGGGAGGGCCCCCCCAGCAAGGCAGGTGGTGTTGGGAGGCTGAGAGGCTTGGGTGAAGTCTCGAGTTGTACCCATAACCGAGGCCTGGCGTGGTATTGCACACCAGCCTAGCTTGCCAGGGCAGGCCAAGGGCACCGTGCTCATGGGCTGCCTCCATTGCAGGTCTGCCAGAAGTGTGGTGGCGTGAAGGAGACCCACATGCCTGTATACTGCAGCTGTGCAGGGGACTTTGCCCTCACCATCCACACCCAGGTGGGCTGCACTCCCGGCCCATTACTTCCTCCCCTCTCTGGGTGACACTGATGTTCTGCATCTCTCTTCCTCCAGATCTTCATGGACCAGATCAGCATCTTCCAGAACATTGCCCAGCACTATGACATGTCATACCTCATGGAGACCCTGGAGTGGCTGCTGCAGAAGGGCCCTCAGGTGGGCCCTTAGTGAGCGCACCGGGTACCACGTCTCCCAGCTCTCCACACTCCCAAGGACAGGATGACCAGGGAGGGCCCCGAACGGGCAGCAGCAGAAGTGGCCTGGCCCTGGTGGTGGCCTGAGCAGGTCCTCCACTGAGAAGGCCTCGGGGTCCTGAGGGTCATTTTCCATGGAATGAACCTGTTCGGAGGGCTCCTGCACCAGCTAGGTGGGGTGGGAAAGCCCCCTGAGACACACACCTAATCCAGCTGTTCCTCTGCCCCTGAGGCTGCTGACCACCCGCAGGGCAGGGCTGAGGGGGGTGGAGATTGGGCACTGGGCAGAGGTACACACAAGATGAGGAGGGTTCCCAGGCTGGAGCCTCCCGTGTTCTGTGGAGAGGCGCCCCCTGCAGCCTGTGGGAGTGGGATCTGAGCTGGTTTCTGGGGATCCCAGACCTTACCCTGTAGAACTGGGATGCTTACTCCTTACAGACTTCCCGTTCAGAACAGGCAGGAGGGGGTGTCCGTGTCATCACTGTCCCAGCACTGCAGAGGCCCCTACCTCTTTCTCCTGAGACGATGGCAGGGGCAGCTGACCCCAGCTCACCCATGTTCCTCTTTCATGTCAAGGCACAGGCTAGTGTAGCAAGGCAGGGCCTCCTAGGAAAGCAGAGACCCCACAGGCTCCCAGGAGGCTCAGGTCACCTTGTCCTTGCTATCTGATATCACTCGCTGTACTTCTCACTTAAATCTTACACTTCTACCTTTCTTTAGATTGCTGCTGTGTGTTTGTGTGAGCTCGGAAGGCAACTAGCTTGGTATCTAGCCTCAGCCTGTCAGTCTCCATCCGTCAGTCTGGGGAGAAACTTGACACTGCCTGGACCTGCCGGCCTGGACTGTGGGCCAGGCCTGAGCTATGCTGAGACCTCCGGAGTGGAGATCTAATCAAATTAGGGCCAGTGAGTTAGAGGAAGGAGAGGCGGGGTAACTAGGCTTCCTGGAAGCCGAGCTGGAGGTGGTTGAGTTTGAGTGGTGTGATTGGGCCAGGAACATCTGTGTCCCTCAGCAGAGCCACCCTGCAGCAGGACGGGGCTGTCCCAGTGCTCAGTGAGAAACCTGAGCCGCCAGCCAGGGCCTCAAGTGGAAAGGCTCATTTCTCTAGATGTCTCGCAAACCAAGCCAAGAATGTCGCAGGTGTTTGGAGGCCTGTGTGGGACCTAACCAAGGAAGGGAGGGTCTTTGTGAGGGTTGGGAGATAGTGTCCCTCCAAAGCACCCACACCCATCACTGGGGCTTGGAACTCGTAGCAGGGACTTTCCAGACTTGGCTTGGGCACACAGACCGGGTCTCTTCCCAGCTCCTGGGTCTTGGGATGAGGTAGCACTCAGACCCAGTGCAGGTAGACAGTGTTGTCTGGTACTGCACACACATGCATGGCATGACGAGGTGCCCTGTACTCTGCCCTTGGCTGGCAAGGGAGGTCACCCAGCCAAGGGACAATGCAGCCAGCAGCACCTTGGATAGGGATGGCTGTCCCATATGGGTCGCTTGGGCTCACTGGTTTCCCCCAAGAATGAGGCCAGGGGCTTTCCAGCTCACTTTTATTGGGTTCAGCATGCTGTGGCTTCCAAGGGAAGGGTTTGGGCAAAGTTAAAAGGTTGTTGAGGTGGAGGTGGGGGGAAGCCCCTCAGAACTCAGCTGTGATGTAGTATCACCCAGGGTGTGTCAGGAGGACTTGAGTTGGCAGGGACCTGCCTGCCCTTGCAGACCTCGGCTGAGGGAAGGGTTCCCTCTGTTCAGGGCTCCCACCCCTGGCCTCCAGGGGCATCAAGATATGGCTATAGGGTGTGCCAGAGCAGCCAGGCAGGAACTTTGGGGCCCAGGTCTGCAGCACAGTCAGGACCGGAAGCTCAGAGCTGGGCCAAACCTTTGGGGTCCGTGGGTGTGGAGTCCTGATGGGGAGACTCAGAGGTGGGGAGCCCTTGTCCTGTATGTTGATCAGGGGCGTCCACTATCTGCTCAGACAGGGCAGAGATAAGGTGGGGCCCCTGCTGGCCAGGTGGGGGCAAGGTGCGGAGTCCTGGGAGCAGTAACTAGGTGGGGGAGGGGCCTGGCCCAAAACAAGGCCAAGTGTCCCCAGCCAGCTGCTTGCAGGCTGACGTGGCGTACACACCTTGTCAAATTTCTTATGGCTGTAGACCTTGTTTTTGTTCATGAATGTTAGCAAGATCCAGTCGCACAGGAAGGAGCCCTGAGGCCGGTGGAGACCAGTGGGTAAGGGGCCTGCACCCCCAGCCCCGCCCAGTCCCCAAGTGGGTTCCTTACCACCCCGATGGAGGTCAGAGCAGTGGCCAGGTTGATGATGGTGGGAATCAGACTGAACTTTCCTGCCTGGGGAGGAAGGGGCTTGCTCTGAGACCTGCAGTAGCTGCCTGGGGTGGCAGGGTCTCAGGGAGGTGGGACCTGCACACCATTACCTGACCATGCACGATGACATCGATGCGAATCCCATAGGCCTTAATGAGCGTGCGGGTGGTGGTGCTGTTCGTGTTGTAGTACTTGGCAAACCTGGGGTGGAGCAAGCCCTTGCCCAAGCTGTGCAGTGGGAAACGCTACTGTTTGCCCATTCTCTCCCCCTCCGGGCACCCTGGGATAGTACCTGAAGTTGTAGCCGGTGGAGGCAGGGATGTGCTTGGGGTCGAGCCTCCGGAAGGAGTACTTGGGGTTGCACTGGGACGCAGGCAGGTCCAAGTCACAGTCCCAGTTGATGATGACCCCGAGGACGCCGCCCTGCAGGGAGGAGGGGCTGGGAGAGGGGTCGGCCCAGGAGCGCATGCCAGGAAGAGGCAAGGCCCTGTGGCAGTAGGGCTGCCGGGACAGGAGGATGTCTGGGCTGCGGCAGAGCCTCCTCACCCTGTGTGCCAGCTCTGTGAAGTTTTCCCCCGCCTGCTCCACTATGAAGCCCAGCCGGAAGATGGGGCAGTAGGGGTTGGAACCCTGGTCAAAGGTGCAGCGCTTCAGGTAGTCATCCTCCCGGTGCGCAATGTTGCCCCTAAGGGTGGCAGAGGCCTGGAACCCCCACTCCCTGCAGGTTGCCCGAACCAGTCGTCCCAAGCCCTGCTGGCTCTTACTTGGAAAACTGGAACTTGGGGTAGTGAATGCTGTTCTTGATGAGGATGGTGAAGTTTGGGGCCATTTTACCCAGGAAGTGGCTGAGGAGGCAGGACTGTGAGTCCCCTTCCCTGGATCCTCAGCAGGGCCCCTCCCTGTTCCCACACTGGCCCTCTGGCCGAGAGGAGGGAGGTGCACACCTGGCTGAGGCCCCGTCCTCCACCGGGCACCAGCCGGACACCTCACAGGTCTTGGTGGCCCCATGGTAGTAGGGCACGCAGCGCCCTGTCCGTGCCCCTGCAGACCAGACACTGGCTCAGCCCCGCCCAGCCACGACCCGGCCCACCGCCCACTGCATCCACTGACCATTGCCCAGCATCTCCAGCTCCCCAGGTGTGCAGTCAGCATCCGAGTGGCAGGTGGCATTGGGGACCCTTATGCTCTAGGGTGGAGACAGAGTCAGAAACGCACCCTACCAGTGGCTAGGCTCCCTGGTGCCCTCCACCACCCTCACCTCTGGGCAGGCACCCAGGGCCTGGAAAGGGGTGACCTCAATCCTGGTGATGATGCTGAACACGCTGCCCCCCTGGACAGAGAGAGGAGTGGTGGGCCAGGCAGCTCAGCCTGGGCTCTAGGGCAAGGTGTGGGGCTTGGGGCAGGGCGCACCTCAGGGGGCTTCACGTATTCCTCCACATCCCACACTTTGTGCTCAGACTCTGTGATCCCCTTAACCTTGGTGATGACGGAGCTCTCGGGGCCTGTCTCGCTGTCCTGGTAGCTCTTCTGCACGATGAACACGTACCTGCAGGGTGGGGCCCGGCTCCGGACACAACCACAACTCCTGCCTCCTGTGTGTTGTCCCTGGAGCCCCCTCCCCATCCTGGCATTCCTTCTTCAGCCCGGCTCCCCCGCCCAGCCCAGCCCAGCCCAGCCCAGCCCAGCTCAGCCCAGCCCAGCTCAGCCCAGCTCAGCCCAGCTCACTCCAGCTCAGCCCAGCTCAGCCCAGCTCACTCCAGCTCACCCCTTCCCCAAACCCTGCCCAGTCCGCAGCCCATCCACAACCTGCGCACCACACAAAGTAGAGCAGGATGAGCAGCTGCACCGTGCGGTACACGACCCCCAGGCGCCGGTTGCGCACCACGATCACTTTGGGCGTCTCGTAGTCCCAGAACGCAGACCAGCACCCCCAGGCCAGGCGCCAAGCTGTGGGGGCCTTGGGGTAGGCAGCAGCCATGGCGCCCTGAGCCCCACTCCTGCTGCGGCGCTGCAGGTGCCCGAGGCGGGAGGACTGGAGCTTGGGAGGGGACTGCGAGGCCAGGAGGGAGGAGCGGTGTGGGGTGGGGCCGGGACCTGGCTGGCTTGAGGCTGAGGCAGCAACCACAGGCCCGTACTGGAAGGCCCAGGCCTCTGCTCTGCATCCACTTTCCACCCTGCCCCCAACTGGGGGTAGAACCCAGGGCCTTTGCAGTGAGCTGCGTTCTCAGCCCTTTTTAACTTTTTAGTTCTGAACATGTTTTCACCAAGTTGCTACATTGTTAAGGTTGTATTTAAATTGAAGATCCTGCCTCAGCCTCTTATGAGTGCTGGCACTATGGATGTGTACACCATATCTGGTGCCGATCTTTTTTCCCTTGTACAAAGAGTTTGTTTTGTTTTTGTAACTTTAGTATCCCAACACCACCTGCATTATTCTGAAGTAAATCCAAAACATAGTATTTCACAAAATAATATTTTACGCTCTTACAGTGAGGAAAGCCACATAATGACCAAACATCTTGTCAAATGAGGTCCAAGCTCTCCCCCCTAAGAAGAGAGGGTGACCTCAGATTACCCCACCCAGGGAGTAGGCTGTAGGTTCAGTAATTTATGTCACAGGAAAAGAATTTCAGGCTGCATCCATGAAAAGCACAGCAGACTTATTTAGGAAGAAAGGACACGCTCAAGAGGTGCCGTTCAAGGCACAGTGTGTGAGAGGCCATTGCCTCGGGGTGAAAGAATAGAAAGTGAAGGGCGCAGAGTCCAAGAGAGGACTTGGAGGCTGAGATTTCTGTAAGGACTTGACATACGTGGAGAGGGTGAGGGGTGAGCCTGATAAGCATGAGGAAGGCCATCTACAGGTTGGCTGCCTCTGCCCCTCTCCCGGCAGCCTGTGCGATGTTGGTAGGCCACATTCCAGGAGCCCATCTGACAGGTCCACAACGATGGTCCTCAGGGAAGGCTCAATAAGGACCCCTTGGTGCATCAACTCCGAGAAGGGGGTCACAGGCTCTGGGGTAGAAATCTGCTTTCCGTGTCCAAGGTATGAGTGTTAACGTTTACATGTAGCTTGCCCTCTGCAGAATGTCATGCTTGCTTGGTATTTGCATGGTGGCCCCGAGAAGCCTGATGGGGCAAGAGTTTTCACTGTTCATTTGCTGAAGATTAACTCGGTTTCTGCCTGTGCTGCTTCTACAGAAGGGAGTGTGGGTGCTCACAGGATGAGGTGCTCCACAGCCTGGACCGAGGTTTCCGTGTGGTCTGGGGTGTCCCCAGGCTAGGTGACCTAGCACATATATTCTTACCTCTGCTCCTTACACCTTCAGTAGCCTAGCTGGAATCCAGCCCATTTGCCTTTGTTTGGCATTTGGGGATGTGCTGCCCACTTAGTGGTGTTCTTGGGCTTGGAGTCTGTGGGGTTTGTAGTATGGAGATCTTCAACGGCCAGGTGAGAAGAGTGGGCCTAGCTGACAGATACATTGTATCTGCAGCGTTCTTAGGAGTGTTTTATTGAGTTTCTTGGAAAGGAAAAGGGGATTATAACTTGGCTAACTTTGTGTCCTGAAGTTGCAGTTTCCTTAAAAGCACAATTTTTTCAGCACCGGGGACTGAACTCAGAACCTTGTGCTTTTGAGACAGGCACGGTGCCACTGAGCTAAATCCCTGGCCCTAAAAAGTACAATTTTTAATTACAAGTTTCTTTGTCTCTTTTCTACCTATATTTATTTCTCCTATCCTGCCTCAGTTTTCAAGTCAACACTGACATGGGCCAGGCATTTAGCTCAGTGGTTCTGCCACCTGCCTCACAAGCGCAAGGTCCAGAATTCAATCCCCGGGACCAAAAGAAAAAAAAACACGGACAGTGAATTCATGACATTGTGCATTCGCTTCCAAAACATTCTCCCCACCCCAAATAAAACCCCTAAACCATTGGTCATTCCTTGTTCCCCTCTCTGCCAGTGACGGATCTGCTTTCATCCCCACAGGTTTTTCAGTTTTGGATATTTCATGTCTGGCTACTGGTTTTGTTCATTGAGCACAGCAGTTTTTGGTTTTTTTGGTATCGGGGATCGAATGCGGGACCTTGTGCTTTCCAGGCAGGCAGTGGCACCACTGAGTTAAATCCCTGGTCAGCATAGCCTTTTCAAGCATCACCCACATGGTAGCATCTGTCAGTACTTCACTCTTTCTTTGACAGAGAGAGGTTCTCACTGTGTAGTTCAGTCTGGCCTTGAACTCAGAGCAATCCTCCTGCCTCAACCTCCCAAATACTGAGATTATAGGTATGTGCCACCATGCCTGCTTCGTAATGGAATTTTCTAAACGTATATCAAGGTATATCCATATAATGGAATTGTTTTAACCATTAGAAGGAGTGAAAACCAGCTGTGGTAACCTGTAATCTCAGCACTTGGCAGGCTGAGGCAGGAGGAATACTGTGAGTTTGAGGCCAGCCTGGGCTATATAGTGAGTTCAAGGCCACCTGAACTACGTGGTGACACTCTCAAAAAAAAAAAAAGAAAGAGGGCTGGGGATTTAGCTCAGTGGTGCTGCTGCCTGCCTTGCAAGTGCAAGGTCCCGAGTTTTATCCCCAGTACCAAAAATGAGAGAGTGAAAAGAAACTTCCATGATATGGCTGTATCTCGATGGGCAGGCTATTCCTATCTTTTGGCAATGGTGGGCAGTGCTACTGTGAATGCAGCGCCTTTGTGTTAGTCTGAGTTCACATTAACTTAAGGGGGCCTGCGGGTACCTCTCCACTGGAGTTCCAGCAGCCACCTACACCCGAGAACATGAGTGAACCCTGGTTTGGCAGAAGACAGTGACACATGCTGGTCCCTCTCAATCTCAGCAGCTGGCTTCAGCCATCACAGGCTGCTGATTGATCCCGCGGTTCAAGGGACAGACACTAGGCTATGCCCCACCTGCCTGCCATGCTGTCTCCCTCCCTGTTTCCATCAGTGCAGAAATGTCTCCCTGCTCACGTGGCAGGGACGGGGCTCTGACCTCTCCTGATGCACGAGTGCTTTGCTCTGTTAAACTCAAATTTAATTTGCTCAAAGTTTTTCTAACAGAATACATTTTCAGTTATTTCAGGCACACACCTGGAGTGGAGCTAACAGGTCACAAGGTAAAACTATGCTTCACTTTTTGAGAATGCACTGCTGTTTTCTAAGTGGCTGAGCTAATTTCTGTTCCCACCAGCCATGTCCAAGTGTCCCAGCTTCTACCCATCTCTGCCAATGCGGGCGCTTCCTACTGCTTGGTTCCCTTCGGGTTTAATTCCTGGATTGATGCCTGTAAATTGAGTATGACAAGTAGCTTTATTGCTAGTATTTAGAACCCTTAGGAAATGACTACTTTTCAGAGATGTCTTCCAGGTGTAGCTGGCTTTTGGGTTTTGAGTCTGTTGCAAGATCCCACCCCTTTGATATATTGGGAACCAGAAGTTGCTGCCTACCTAGCCTAGCCTCTGGTTCTTTGGCACCAACCTATAGTATAGTTTATGACCCTTAGGCAATGTCAGTCATGGCACACCAGGAAGATTAGAACAATTATGTCACCTTGGCTAAAGTACCAATCCCTCAGCAATAACAATAGCATCAGGGCCAGGGATTTTATTTTATTTTATTTTATTTTATTTAAGAAAAATGCTTTTCCTTTAGAAATGCCTCA
>NW_004624747.1:27955611-28016859 GCF_000247695.1 Heterocephalus glaber | reverse complement strand
CTTCAAAGTTTATTTTATTTTATTTAAGAAAAATTTTTTTGGTCCTGGGGATCAAACTTGGGTCCTTGTGCCTTCGCAGCAGGCAATGAAACCACTGAGCTAAAATTCCTAGCCCTAGGCCCAGGGATTTTAGTTCAGTGGTTCTGCCAACCTGCCTTCCAAGCACAAGGTCCCAAGTTCAATCCCCAGTACCAAAACAAAAACAATAGCATCAGACAGCCTAGAAAACAAGAAACTGTGGTAACTACTGATTTGCCACCTTTAACCATATGAACTAGGTTTGTGGTTATATAACAAAATCTAAAACAAACCAGAAAATTGGATACAGTAAATATGCCCTCAGTGTGGTGCTTTTATACTCAGGGGAGAATTTAAGTGGGGTTAGGGGGAAAAATAGAAAAATAGAGGAAGAGATTAGAAGCAAGGCTGGAGGACAGAGGAAGATCACGCAAACTTAGGGAACGGGTGAAGAAGACAGGAAGGAAAGTGGAGGAAGGAATAAAAATAGAAGCAGAACAACAACAGCAAAACCTAGAGACAATGTTCGCACGTAAGAACAAACAAAAAAGAAAACAAAAGAAAAAATATTTTTTAAAATGTTCTCTTCAAGGTGTGTCTCTGCTGTCACTGGTAGGCAAATTGGACACACAGAGACCAGATCTGTGTTGATTACTCCCAGCAAGCCAGCCATAGATCTGTGGAGGGGTAGTGGATAATCCCAGCAAAGCCTTCACCTTTTGTTCTGAAGCTCAGGCTGGTTTCTGGCTGTGAGGCTGGAACCCGATTTGTTCAGCCTGCAACACTCCGGGTATCTCCAGTCGGCTTGAACTCGGTTCTGCCTCACTCTGATGGAGCCAGCTTTCAGCTGCTCTGAGTTCCGAGCTCAGTTCGGCCCTCTCCAAGATGGCTACCAGCTAATCGCCCCTCCTGGGGGACATCTGAATCCACATAAGTCACTAGCCACTGCAGCCCACTGCACCCACTGCTCCATTCCACTGATGCGTTTCTCTGTGGGGGCCTCTGGAGTTGCCAGTAGTCACCGTGTCTGCAGGTTTTAGCTGCCCTTCCAACACAGTGGGTTGGGCTCAGGGGAGAAAGTGCTGCTTGCTACCTCCTCCTTCTTCACTGAAGTTTCTCTCCTCACTCTCCCAGTGGGCTTCAGATCCTTGCTGGGTTCCAGGGACCCACTTCCTTCTCTGCCTCACATTGCTATATTCCAGCGTCTGGACACCAAGTCTCAGAGAGGCTGTTTCTTGGCTGTCCACTCCACCGTCTTCCTGGTAGTCCTTGGTTCCCTTTTGATTCAGTGGGTGATTTCAGCTTGCATCTCCCTAGTAGCTATAGATGCTGATTATCTTCTCCTGTGTTCCTTGGCTGTTTGTATAGTTGTGGGTCTTTTTAGCTATTTCTTTTCAAGTACTTTGCCCACATGCATACATATAAACATATACATATATGTATTTATATATTTTGGGGGGGTGCAGGGTTTCACTGTGTAGTTCAGACTGGCCTGGAACTCATAGTGACTGTCCTACCTCAGCCTCCTGATTGCAGGTGTCATTTCCAACAACACATTTTCAAATCCAATCCTTTCTTCCCAAATTTTTATGGCTTTCACACTTACAATTAGGTTACCGTTTGGTTTTTTTGGGGGGGGTACGGGGATTGAACTCAGGATGTTTGTTTTTGAGACAGGGTTTCACTTTGTAGTGCAGGCTAGCCTCGAACTCACTATATAGCCCAGGCTGGCCTTGGACTTGTGGCAATCTTCCTGCCTCAGCCTCCTGAGTACTGGGATCACAGGCCATTTAGATTATTGTTCTATTTGAGTTCTGTATGATGAAAAGGTAGGGGTCCAATGTCATTCTTTCGCATGTTAATACTGAGTTGTTGAAGAGACCATTGTTTACCCTTTGGAGTCTTGACACCTCGTGGAAATCAGTTGGCTATAGATGTGGAGTTTGTTCCTGGACACTCAGTTCTGCTCCATGTTCTGTGTGTCCTTATGCCAGCACCACAGTGCTCTCATTAGCATACTTTGTAGTACATTCTAAGATTGGGAAGTGTGAGATCATCTTTGTTCTTTTACTTTCTGTTTTGCTTTTTTTGTGTGTGGGGAAGTGAGACAGGGCTTCTCTATGTGGTCCAGCCTGGCCTTGAACTCACTATGTATCTCATGCTGGCCATAAACTCACAGTGATCCTCTTTCCTCAGCCTCCAAGTGCTGGGATTACAGGCGCATGCCACCATCCCGGAGCTTGTTGCTTATACTTTTGATGTCTTTCCAAGAATCCATTGCCAAATCTAAGGTCCGAAATATTTACTCCTGTGTTTTATTCTATCATTTTTATAGTTTTAGCTCCTAAGTTTCAGTCTTTGGTGGATTTTGAGTTAACTTTGAGTTATGGTGTGAGAGAAGAGGTCTACCTTCATTCTTTCCATGTGGATACCCAGGTGTCCCAGCATCACTTGTTAAAAGACTATTTTTGGGCCGGGGATTTAGCTCAATGGTTTCAGTGCCTGCTGCGCAAGCACAAGGTCCTGCGTTTGATCCCCGGTACCCGCCCCCAAAAAACCCAGGAAAATAAACCATAACACTCTGCCCCTGGCCCCCAAAAGACTCATGTGATGCTCCTTATACAAAATGTGTTTAGTTCATCTCTGAGTTGTCAAAGTCTTAACAGTTCCAACATTGCGGAAAAGTTCAAAGTCTCCTCTGAAACTCAAGGCAAGCTCTTTGTTGTAAGCCCTGTTTTTTTAAAAAAGTTAATGTAACAATGGCCCAGG
This sequence comes from Heterocephalus glaber, assembly GCF_000247695.1. The sequence goes on along the minus strand of NW_004624747.1, from coordinate 28,014,072 downwards.
AAAAACATTACAATTTCAAAAGGGGGGAATAGGGGGATAGGAGGAGATCAGACCAAAGCAAGGCCAAAACCCAGCAGGGAAAGCATTGAATTCTGTAGCTCCGTGTCCAGCAGCTGGGGCAACTGAACTTCAAAGGGCTTGGGTGGCCCCATCCTTGTAATATTGCTGGTTGCATCTCTCATGGCCTCTCTTTTAGGGTAGCTTTACTCACTGCCTGTGCCTTTCTCAGCAGATGTTTCACGTTCCTGACTTCCCTAACTTTCAGGGGTCTCCACTGAGCTTTCAGCTTCACTTTCACAGCTTCACTCATTATCCTCTCAGGGCCACGCTTGGCCTCCCAGGCCCTCTTCTGAAATCTGAGTGGAAGCCTCCCTGACCCCTCTTGCATTCTGCATGCATATAAAACCAGCACCTTGTGGATGACCCCAAGGTTTGCAGCCAGCTTGAGCAGTATCCAGGCCCGCTTGAATCATGGCTGCAGCAGCCTGAGTGCCTGCATGGCTGAGCACTGTGAAACAAATCCCAGAGTGCCTTGGGGCTCTCCTCTCAAAGCAAAGGGAAAAAAGTATTTCACTTTTGGATCCTTGAGTGTGCAATGGGTGGAGTCTCACTGGTTACCAAGATGTCTCCAAGACATTCTTCCTGTTGTCCTGATGCAAAGTAGTTGGCGTCTTCCTAATGCTAATCTTTTCAGCCCCTGTCCTCTGAGCCTACTCTGGCCAGGGCTGCTCTGGGCTCTCTCTGCTGTTCGCAGGTGCCCTGAAGGTGAAGCCATGGACTGTGTGCTGGGTCAGGAGGTCCCTGTGGCTCCCAGACACCAAAGCCACCAGGAGGGGAATAACCATGGATGAGGAGCCCCAGGCTCCACATGGAGACTGGCTGCCCTCCAGATGCCAGCCTGGGGAGGAAGCTGGGCTGCACTGCTCATGTGGCCTGCAGTGCTCCAGCAGCCTAGTGTCCCAGACTGCTGCCCAGGCAACCTACTGGACACTACTGGCTCATAAGGTGGGAGAGGAGAATGCATACTTTTTAGGTCACGAGTGCAGGAGATTTGCTCTGCGGTGCTGGTGGAGAATGAACGTTGTGCTTCATTGGACACAAGGCCCCCAGTCTTTCCCATTGCCCAGCACAGCCTCCCACTCCTCCTCCCAGCTGCTTCCTAGTGCCCCTCGTCCCTGGCCTTGCCTGACTCACCCTCCACCTGTACCACCTGGCAGTGGAGGCCACAGACTATCGCTCTCTGAACCCTTGCCAGCTGCCCTGTCCTGCCTGCTGAGTACCCACCCCACCTCTAGGCTCCACCAAGGCACCCTAAGGAGAACCCTTTCCTCTGGGAGCCTGGCACTTGGTCAACCAGAAATCAGCAACAGATGAGGGACCCGCACCACCCCACGGCTAGTGCATGGGCAGGGGTTTGTGGGATGGGGACTCATCTTGGGGAGGAGGTGGCTCCAAGGAGCTGGCATCCCAGGTGCCTGGTTCCGGGGTGTTCTGGCAGTCTCTGGGTGGTCTTAGTTGGGTAGGGGCCAGAAGAGGGAAGCAGTGGTCACTAGATGAGGTCTTGGTGGCTTCCAGCTGCCTCTGTGGCCAGAGTCCTGTGGAGGTGGAATCCTGGCACATTCAGTCTCTTCTGCTGGGGTGGACAGGAGAATGCAGAGGTGAACAGACCTAGCTCAGTGACTTCACTGTGACCCATCTGCAGAGGGGCTGGTGACCTTCCTGGAAGCGGCAAGTGGGTTAGACTCACCTCTAACCAAGGAGCAGCTGGGACCCATGACAGCAGTGGGGCCACTGAGGCAGGGCTGGACTCTCCTCTAACAGGACAGGGTATCAAACCAAATCAGGACCAAGAATGTTTCCCATTTACGGTAGCCCCTTGGTGACCTGTGGGCATCTGGTTTTCTCAGGGTGGAAACCTGAGAGGTCTCATGCTCAACACCAGTGCCCCCGGACCTTGGGCTGAGCCAAGCTGCGTCCCTCTGGAGCACACTTCAGCAGTGACACCTCCTGATGATGAGCCAGCTTCTGGTGCTCATTGCCCATGGAGGGGGCTGCAATGCAAAATGGCATCAGAGACCGGGAGATCTTTCCCTGGAACCTGTGATATTCTTGGCAAGATTCCTTGTCTTGCTTTTACTGAGCACATTGAGGGTCAGAATCCAGGAGACACAGAGGAAGTGGGAGATAAAATAGAAGCAAACTTCCGGGAAAAGAGACCCCCATGGGGACAGCATGTTTCAAAACGAGAGGGGCTGTGGCCTTCATATATGGCATAGCTGGGCCATGGGGCACCATTTTTTTCAGTTTTGTAAAATGTACTGAACAGAAAACCAAACATTCTCACCACTGTAAGTGGGTAGTTGCAGGGCGTTGAGCACTGTCTGTGCCCTGCATTTCTTTGCCAGCCGGATCTCAGCCCCTGGAGAACAGCCTTCCCAGCCCTCCCAGCTGGGTGCCACCACCTTCATCTGGGTCTGGGGCTGGGTCTGACCCTCCCAGGACCCCACACAGATGGGTCCCATAGCGTCATTCTTCTGTGCGGCTCATTTCAGTGAGCAGAAGCCCTCGGGATCACGGGCACTGCAGCTGGGGTCGGGGTGTCCTCCCTGCTTCGAGAGACCCCACCCACCAGTGCACCTGTGGTCACCGTGACCTATCAAAGGGGTCCTTCTGGGTGTCTGGGGTGCTCTGTCTCTCAGGAGCGTCACGCCTGATTTGCCACAGACTTTTTTTTTTTGGTACTGGGGATTGAACTCAGGATCTTGCACTTTTGAGGCAGGCGGCAGAACTACTGAGCTGAATCCCCGGCCCTATCACACCTGATTTGGAGCCTGAGCCTCCAAGGGAATCCAGGTGTATGAAGAGGTTTGAAACTGGGGGAAAAAGATGTTCTTTTTCTTTTTCTTTTTTTTCCAGTTCTAGGAATTGAACTCAGGACCTTGTGCTTGCCAGGCAGGCACGACACCACTGAGCTACATTCCTGGCCCTGTTTTTCCTGTTTCTAAGCAGAAAAATAATATGCCAAGTTTGAGATTTTAAAGTGTTCAAATGAGATTCAATTTGGCTTTTACATTGTTCCATTAAGTTGTATTTAAATCAGTGTGTTTATGTATTCACACACAGGATTGCAAATGTATTTAAATGGGCTCTGCGCAGTGGAAGCTGGCTGGCTGTGGGGCATGGCACGGCTGTGGCTCTGGCTGCCTGAGAGCTGCTGAGCCCAGACTTCCTTGCCTGGCTGGGAATAAGAGGGCCTGCTCCGGGCAGATGAGGCCTCAGAAGATGGGGGCTGTGTGCCCAAGGCAGGGAGGGAAGGCTGGGGACAGGAGCGGAGCCACTCAGTGGCCCTGGGGGAGGTGGGCCACCCTGCAGCATGGCTGGGAACACCTGCTTTCTCTGATGGTCCTGAGTGGGAAGCAGGAGCAGAAGTCACAGGAAATGTGGTCACTGCTGGAAGTCAGGCCCCGGGCCAAGGGTGCCAGACTGTGGCCTCAGGTCCTGCTGGTTCTTCCTCAGTCTGAACACGCCTGTCCGCTTCTTGGGACTAAATGGAGTTCCCTGGGCCTGGGGGTGTGAATGTTGTCAGATTAGGGTTGAGCTGCTGTGTCCACCCCACAAAGCAAGCCAGGTGGTAACAAGAGGGTCTTGGCAACCATCATGACAGACCCTGCAGAACCACAGGATGTCACGAGGCCATGACCTAGTGCAAGGAGCGCATCTGCCTAGGTGGTGGCCTGGCCATTGTCCACTCACCTGGGACACCGTAAGAAAGATGGTCATTTCAGGACTTCTGAGACATCTGTCCTCATTGTCACCCCTAAGAACTGCCCCTGTCTCCTCCTGCACACGTCCCTTCTCAGCCCAAGACCTGCACCACACAGAACCAGACCCAAGCAGTGCAGGTGTGGTGTCAAGAAGCCGATGCTGAGCACGTGGCCCTCTCAGATGGAGCCCGCACCCCAGCTCCTGTTTCTCTGGGACACAGAGAAGGCCGACGCACCACCCGCTGGGCCCTGTGGAGCCCTGAGGTTGAGCTCAGACCTGAAGGCGCCAGCCCTGGTGGCCTCAGCTCCAAGCGCAGAGGAGCCCAGGCTAGGCCTGCAGTAGCTCCCCAGTGAGGCTCTGCGTTCCGGCAAGGGTACTGGATCCTCCTGGCTGCCTGCACAGGGGAACTCACGCAGGATCTGTTCAAACAAACGAGCAGAGGAACCTCCCCTGCCTCGGCCTCCTTGGCTCTCCTGCCTTGGCTCACTGCAGCGAGGTTCCTGCCAGCAAGCCACCAGCAGTGACTGACACTCAGAGCTTCTTGGGTTGACAGAGGAGACGTCACTGAAGGAGGTGCTGGCCCAGCCCGGGGGCCAGTGTGGAGAGGCCGAGCAACTGCGTGTGAAAAGAGAGACTTTGGCCAAAATAAGAGTGTTGAGCTGAAAGCCCTTAGGAGCAGCCCACGCAGTCCCAGGGTGGACGCTCTGCGGGGTGCTGGGGAGACGTCACCAAAGCTGTCAGCTTCACACAGAGAATTAGAAATGGCAGTGTGGATTGGATTTGCTGAGCCAGCCGGAGCTTCAGTGGCTCCTTCTTTACCTCATTCTTCTCTTGGTGACCGAGGCTCAAGACCGTTTTCCCCAGATCGCTGATGAGAAGCTCCACCCTCTTCGGACCGCCACACCCCACACCATCGGTCTCCCAGGTGTGCAGCTGGGTATGGCCCCTTCCCATGCCCTGGGGGCTCGGCCCAGGCTCCGGTCCTGCACCTCACCTGCACTCGGCCCTGCAAAGCCCGGGACGTGTTCCTCCACGCGCCCCTGTGCACTCTCACCTTTATCAACTTCAATGATTTAGTCTTCTTGTCACGGGGAGTGACATGCTGTTTTCTATTTTCTTTTCTTTATTTTCAAAAACTTTTTATCAGTACATGTTTGCAGGACATAATGATTGCATTCATTGTGGGAAGTCGGTACAGGGACATGACACATCTCAATTCTTTTTTTCCCCTTCCCTTCCACTCTCCTTTTTTTCCCCATCATTGGTTCCATTTACAGTATTTATAAGTCCTTATAAAATTAATTATCATTATACAGATTAACAGCCAGACAAATAGGCCACAAACCATAAAGCACATGACAATTATACTAAATCAAGGTACACTTTCAAGTACATTATTCATCCTGAATTACAGTAACTTTTTTTCTCTTCTTTTCCTATTATCTGTCTTTTATATTGCACTTTATTTATGTATTGAGTTTCTTATATAAGAGAAACTTATTTTCTATTTTCTAGTTTGGGTGGTAGGGAGAAAGAGTTGATCCTGCCTGGGAATTTCCCCGACGACGTCTCTTAGTACTTGAAACAGTTTAAAGAGTGATTAGATTTTCCCTTAGAGCCTTGTAGCCTGTGGGGGAACGAAAGAGGCGGGAGGCCCCTCCTGCAGCATTTGGGAGGCAGAGTCCCTCCTCCGCAGGCCCAGGCTGCAGTGTTGCTGGGAGGCTGCGTCCGGCGGGACACTCGGCAGCATGATGGTCACTTCTCCGGTAGACATGGAGTGCCGGTGAGGGTGCAGCCTGGCCTAGGCACAGGAGGACAGTGGGGCCCAGGGCAAGGCCAGGGGAGCAACCAGCTGCACTGCAGAACCCCAGAACGGCAGCTGCTCTTGTTTAATGAGGGGCATGGTCCTTCCCTGTGAGAAAGAATTGTTTAAAAGCCATTTTCCCTTCTGCATTAGAAAGCAGTGAGCTCTCAAGGCAGGAAAGGACAGAGTGACCCTTAAATGTGTCTTGCTGAGTGATGGAAGCCAGTCTGAAGGGCTGCGGGCAGTGACCAGCTCCGAGACAAAGCCTTTCCGCACAGCGGGGTGGGCAGGGGAGCGAGGCGTGGAGAAGGTGGACATGCACACCTCTGCAGCCGTCCATGCCATGGACAACACAGCGTGAGCCTGGTGTGGATCAGCAACTTGGGGCAGTGCTGGGTTCACAGCTGTCACCCAGTCACCCTTGGGTGACCGTGACGGGGCAGAACCTGACACTTGATTTTCTGCACAATTTCTCTGTCAACCTGAAGCTGCATAGAAACTGGGCCCAGGGATTTAGCTCAGTGGTTCTGCGCCTACCTCACAAGCTCACGGTCTTGAGTTCAATCTCCGGTACAAAAAAAAGAAAAGAAAATATAGTTCATCGATTCTGTGAGAGGAAGGGGGCCTGGGAGGCTGGCGGGACACTGGATCTGCTACTCGGCCTGGGTCCCACAGGCCTGGGCGTGATGGCCCGGGCAGCCTGCATGTGGACACGGACGCTGCTGCTGCTGCTCTGGGCGGCACTCGGGCCAGAGGCCTGGAACAAGGTGAGTGCCAGCTGTGCCCACCCTGCTGGGGGGGGTTCACGGGGTGTGACCTGGCCATTTGCTCTGCCATGGTGGACGTACCTGGTACCTGCTCCCACGGCTTCCTCAAGCCCACTCGTCCCCATTGCCCAGGGGCTGCAGGACCAGGCAAAAGGTTCCTTTCCTTGATGGCTTCCCACACCTGCGTCTTGCTGACCCAGTGCCTCAGGCCTCCTTCCTCTCTGTCCCTTCCCCGCCTGCCCTGGCCGCAGTCTCTCCAGTAAAGCCCAGCTTCAGCCCCAGTCAATGGGATCTTTTTTCCCCACAGTGATCTCTGCTCCAGCTCCTAGTTAGCTGTGTGACCCTGGACTAGTTATGCAGCCTCTCTTAGCCTCAGTTGCTTCCCCTGTAATGTGCCAGGTGCAGGGGTGCAGAGCGAGGTGCTGCCAGCTCCAGCAGCAGCCCTTCCTGTCCATGTTCCTTGCCCCATACTCCCTCCCTCCAGCCTCTGCCTCTATTCCCCTCTGTGCCTGGTTCGAGCCACTGCTCTGGCCCCTCCACCTTCTCTGTTCCCAGCCTTCATGCTGGGTTCTGAGCTGGGCTCCGTGGCTGGGCGGGGGAGGTGGCAGTGCTGCTTTGGCGACCCTGTGTTCCAGGGGATGGGGGAGCCCTGCGAGGAGCACCAGGAGTGCCGGAGTGGCTGCTGTGTTCCCAACAGCTTGAACCCCCAGCGGTTCTGCACTGCTCAGACCTTCTTCCTACACTGCTCACCGTGGCACAAGGTGTGTGGCCCATGCGGTGCGGTGGGCGCATGTGTGGGATGGGGTACCTGTGAGGACCTGAGCTCCTGTCCCCACAGGCCAATGGCTACCAGTGCCTCTTCCACTGGGAGTGTCAGAGCAACTGCTGCATCCAGATTGGGCATGGCTCAATGAGGGCCTGCACAGCCAAGACTATCTTCCTGCAGTGTGTGCCCTGGCGAAAGGTTGGCAGCACCCTGGCCTTGTCCCTGAGGGGTGGCCCTGGCCCTGTCCCCAGCAGTGACCCCAGCCCTGTCCCCAGCTCAAAGGAGACCTCTGCAGGAGCCACCAAGAGTGCCTGAGCCAGTGCTGCATCCAACAGGTGGACTCCGGGCCCCGTCGCTGCATCCCCTGCAGCAGGGTCTTGGCCCAGTGCGTACCCCTGTGAGTCCCTTGCGGGTAGCAGGCAGGAGTGACAAGCAGGTGATGTTCAAACCAGGAGAGGCAAGGCTGCAGGGCCAAAGCCGCCATGTGTGCTGAGTGTCAGTGTCCACACATGACATGGGGACCCATGGGCCCCAGAGTAGTGGGCACTGAGGGGGGAAGAGTGAAGCTTCCCAGCCAGGCACTGTGGGTCGAGATGGCCATGGAGGGCAATGTGGGGTCCCTTGGGGACCAGGGACAGAGCGTGAGGTGGGAAGGCCAAGGCAGGGTGTGGGTGAGGGCCAGGAGAACCTGATACACGCCTATGAGGATGTCTGTCTCTGTCTCCGTGGGCCGCTGGCTGCGTGTCTGTGAGCAGGATGCCACCACATCGCCAGGGAGGGAGCATCTCCCACTCCCCTCCCCAGGCCTTCAGGTCCCAGAACCAGCCAAGCTGTGTGGGACTCACGGTGAAGTCGCCTTCCAGATTCATGGGAGGGCGGTGGGCTGGGCCCGTTGGCTCCTCTCTGGGCTCTAGGACCTCACTGGGACTTTTCCAACCATCTGCTCAGGACAACCTTGAGGTGGCCAGGAGAGCCACATCCCACTGCTGTGGCACCTGTTCCCTCTGCTCCATCCAGCTCTAATTCTTGGCATTTCCTTCAGGGAGTGAGCCTGACCAGACTTGGACCCTGTTGTGCTTGCCATGGGCCTGGCCAGGAAGAAGCTGTGCCAGTGGCCATGCTGCTCCCTTTCTGGCCCTCGGGATCAGAGACGCTGTCCTTTGTTCCAGTGACATGGTGCAGGTGAGCACAGGTTGTAGATCTGAGATGCTCAGCCCAACTGTATAAATAAACACGCAGCTGGCATGGTACACAGGTGGGGTCTGCACGGGTCTGACACAGGCACCGCCGAGCCCGTCTTCATGGAGAGCCCCTCCTCTGCACCCTTCCTTGCAAGGGGGTGCATGGCCCCTCTATCACTGGAGGTGAAAACAGCCAGCCTGAGTGCCACCGAAGGTTCCAGAACACAGGCCATGTCCCGGGGGTGCTCCCCGCTCCTCCGCCATTCCCTCTGGTGGCTGAGGCTGCAGAGCCCACTTCGTCCCCTTCTGGCCCTGAGGTCTGTAAGCCATGCTGGGGTTTAGGGGATTCCCATCTTGGGCGCCAAGTCCCAAGTCACACCCAGCCCTGTGCTCCTGATGCTGCCATTGCCCACACCTGTTCCACACAGCTGCCCCGGGGGCCGCGGTTCCCAAGCCCCAGTGTCTGCCAGATCCCTGGAAAAGCCTTCATGTGGCTCCACCTGAGCTGAGGGTGCTCACTCAGGCTTCACTCCAAGAACGCCCCTGTCTCTCAGGGTCCTGTGGTGTCACCGAGGTCCCCAGCACTGCCGGCCCCTCGGGGTCACAGGTACAGATGCACAGCTGGTCAGAGCTCGTGTGACTCTGGGCACTGATCATGGCGAAGGAATCACAAGACCGTGGATTTGGAGACACAGCATGGGATACACCATTTTATGGATTTTGTCACTTCTGTGACAATTTTACCCTTACTTTTCTGACTTCATAGTCTTTGGTCACACATTTCCAAGATAACAATTTTATATTTTCTACAGGAAGAACAGAAAATCGATTTAATCTCCCCACTGATGAGTCAATTATTTTCTTTTTTCAATTTAAAACTGATGCTAACACAATATCAAAACTACTTTTCCTGGGGCCAGGGATTTAGCTCAGTGGTTCCACCGCCTTCCTCACAAGTGCAAGGTCCTGAGTTCAATCTCTGGTACCAAAAAATAAAAAGCTACCTTTCCTTTATTTATTTTTATCGGTCCATGTTTTCAGTATATAAGGACTGCACTCGTGGGCAGTTGGTGGACAGACGAGACAGAACTTCATTCTTTCTATGCCCCCCATCTATCCCCATTATTTTCTGTTGACAGAGGTCACTCAGAACTGCTACTTCACACCTAGGGAATTCTTCGCTGGTCACACCATGGGGTTTGTGCCATAAACACAGATTCTGATAAACTGACTTTAAGGCAACTCCTGTGGAGAATAGGGGTGAGCTGTTGAGGGCTGTTTTCTGTGTGTCTGAGTCTCACGTGGCTATTAGATCTATCTGTGCACCCCCACTGGGGCGACACCGGTGGCCCAACACCTCCACCTTGGTGTTGTGAGCTTGCCTGGGCCCCAGGAGCCATCTGCATGCGTGTGCATGTGTGCCTGTGCCTGTGCACGAATGACATGTGTGCATGCATGTGTCTGTGCACGTGAATGGTCATGTATGTGAGCATGGGCGCTGAATACCCCAAGGTGTGCCATCTGGGCACCAGCACAGGGAGCACCCAGCACCAGTCAGGGCCCTAAAAAGCAAAATGCTGGGTCCAAATCAGCATCAGAATTTAGAAGCCAGTGGATTTTAACCCTGGAATACAGTAAGACATTGTGAGTCTGTGTTGTCTGCAAACAGTGAGGCACTTCCCCTTTTGGGGCGCTGACCGGTGACTCACAGACAAAGTGAACAGTGACCCTGCCCGGGAGCCTGCTGTGCACGGGTGGTCATCGTCGCTGCCACCCAGATCCCTGACCGCACCTCCTGTGAGGACAGGCAGCTCTGCTACAAGGAAGCCAAAGCCTCTTCCTGGCACAAGTCGGCGAGGAGTTGCAGGTTCTGAGGAGGCTGGGCTGGAGAGGCCAGGGGCTGGGCCAGAACACTGGTGTGGTGGAAGCGGGCCCTCACGTGCTGCAACGCTCCACCGTGAGTTATGCCCCAGCCCTTTATTTTTAATTTTCAGATCGGGTCTAAATTGGTCTGGGGGCCTCGAGCTGCCTGCCATCCTCCTGCTTCCACCCGAGCCCAGGTTGCAGAGCTCCAGCCGCACATTTTGAAGAGCGCCACCAGGGGGCAGCGCAGCTCTGCACCTGCACTGCTGCTTCCGGCGCCCCGCTGTCTGAGCAGGGATTGCAGGCGGGGCATGGTGGGTGTGCAAGGCCACACTGAGGCCTGGCCAGGGACCAGGGAGAGACAGACGGCCCGACTTGGAGGGCTCTGTCAGAGCTGACCTCATTCTGCAAACTTCTGTCCACACAAGCCCAGGGCAGGGAGAACACCCATGAGGACACAGTGGATGGCATAGTGACAGCACAGTCCACTATGTTGATTCCAGGGCAGGTCTCAGCCCTGCCTGCTGGGCCCCTCAAGCTGTAGCCAGATGCAGTATGTGCCCAGGCACTCCCCTGACTTTTCTTTTTGGAGGGGAGCCTAAGCTGGATTTTATCCTGTCGTCATGCTGTGGAGTTTTTAAAGGTCCCAGTGAGATACACACAACATGGACACTGCCCCAGTGACCCTGTAAGCAGACCCTGGTCTGTGGCATCACTGTCTCCCAGCTTCTCTACACCCTGCAGTGGGGAGGTTTGTACCCCAAGTTCCTAACCTCCCCCCAGGTGAGAGAGGCCACCGCAAGCGGTCAGGTCAGGAGTGGGGGCCAAGAGCTCTCGTCTGTCCCCTGGAAACCTGGCCATCAGGCTGGGAGATGTGGGAGCTGTGGGAGCCGTTCTGCAGCCGGAATAACCAAGGTGACTCAAAGCGAGGTGCCTGCCAGGATCCTGACACTTATTTCTGTGGTGCTGGGATGGAATCCAGGGCCTTGGCAAGCTCAGAAAGTGCTCACCTCTGAGCCACACCCCAGCCCCTTTGCAGTTTTCTTGAGGCAAGATCTTCCTGAATTGCCTGGCTGACCTGGAACTTGCCATACTCCTGCCTCCGTTTCTGGAGAGCTAGGTGTGCACCATGGTGCCCAGCTTAAACACGCAGAGGTCCCAGGGTTGAGCACCCCGAGCTTGTCCTGGTCTGGGCATTGGCAGGACAGACCCATGTGGGTCACAGCTGGCGCGGTCTGACCAAAGCGCCCTCTGGGAGCAGTCTTCTCCAAGGTCGGCTTGAGTTTCCCTGCTACATGGCTTCTGCCTGAGCCAAGAGATCATAAATCAAGTTCTCAGCAAGCAGAGGGAAAGGAAGGAGGAGCAGCCCACGTCCAGGCGTCCCCACTCATACCCCAAAAGGGAGCCCTGCGAGGCTGCCCCTTGCAAGAGCTCTGTGGCCTTAACAACGTGGAGCTGGAGGGAGGCCCGGTGCCTTCATCTCTGCCAAGGAGGATGGAGGTCACAGTCAGAGCCAGAAAGCCCCACTCAGCAGCGCTGTCTCCCTCCTGCAGGGTTCGTACCTCAGCAGGGTATAGGGACCGGGGCCAGGGACATGGTGGGGAAGGGCAGGGAGGGACCTTGCTGTGTGATGTGATTCAAGGGCTCTGGTTCAAAGTGGGGAGGCTGAGAGCTGTAGAGGGAAGTTTCTTTCTAGAGTATGAAGGACTGACATCCCTGACTGTGGATGAGGAGAGGCCCAGAGGGAGAGAGACAGAACACACAAAGGTATAGTTCTGCACAGAAAGTAAGAAAACAGACAAGAGTCCTGACTGACAGAAGAGGGGAGACCAACAAGCATCAGACATCTGTAATCCCAGCACTTTGGGAGTCTGAGGCAGGAGGATCACACATTTGAGCTCAATCCAGGCAATTTCGGGACTTAGCGCGATGCTCTCTTGAAGTGAGAGAGTGGTGGCTGCAGCTGAGTGCGAAGTCCCTGCGCTCCATCCCCAGGCTGTAAAAAGAAGGCGTTAAAATAGTAAAGGGAGCTTTACGATGTGCATGTGCTCAGGAGTGCAGTTCCCTAGAGGCAGAAGACCTCCCAGCACAGGGGAAGGGCTGTGCTGTCCCTAACGCTCCAGCCGAGGCCACAGAGCCTGAGACCAGCTGGCAGCAGCCTGGAGCAGCCCTGGGCACTGGCGTCACAGGGCCTGCGAACTCAAGCCATGGTGCGCCCAGAGCCTGAGGACTTGTGGAAGCTGCGGTCGAAGCCACAGAGGAGAGAAGCAGGGGCTGCAGGAATTGTCTGAGGAGGCCGTGGAGCTGGCCGACGCCTACTCGGAGCGTGGGGAAGTGCAGGGTGGCTGAAGAGCTGCTCATCGAGGGGAAGAGTGTGCCTTCCAAGGCCAAGGGGAGTAGGCGCATGGACACATCGTTATTCAGCGACAGCTCTGTGGACAGTGCGGCCACAGGAGTCGCCGCCCCTTTCCCCTGCACCCAGGCAGCTGGGGAGACACGCTGGCTCCTGCACCATCCCTGGGAGGGCAGCCCTGGCCCTGGGGCACCCAGCGTCGGCAGCACAGCACCTCTGCGTGTGGGGCCCTGGGCTCACTGCAGGGCTGGCCTGGCTCAGCTTCTGTGGGAGGGGAAGTGCAGACCGTGCAGCTGCCATCAGACCAGGACAGACGGGCTGGGATGGAGACCAAGGGCGGAACACTAGTGTCTAGCTTCATTCCCTAAACCCTGAAGTAGGCAGAGAGGGTGAGGGGCAGAAGCCCAAGTCCTTTAACCACTTCCATTGGTGTCCACCTGCTCATCCACCTGTCCATCCCTGCACCATCCACCCCTCCACCGCCCACCATCCAGCCACACACCCGTCTGTCCAGTCTCTATCCATTGAACTCCTTTGCAGAGCCCCTGTAGCTACTTTTCCATGGAGAAAGCAGGGCTGGGTTAGTTCTCTGCCTTACCAGTCTTCTCCCCATGGCTACCGTTTCGGATGTGTCCACCACTGCCCCTGAATGTCAGAGCCCCTGTGACAGCAGTGTGGGCTGTGCTGCAGCCTCTCGCACCACTCAGCTCTCCCCTGATCCCAGCTCCTCACCCAGAGCCTTGCTGAGCTCCATCGCCCAGATTCTTCGAGGAATGGGGGACTTGTGCATGCCTGGAAGGTGCTGGGAGCTAAGTTCCATCGTGGATGTGGCCAGTACTGGCTGCAGACTGTTTCCACCATGTGCAGTGTGATGCATGTCTGCAGTGCGAGCTGGCACACTCGACACTGAAATGAAACGAAAGCCCGGCAAACAGCTTTGCTCTGGACAGTGCCGCTCCCACATCTCCATCCCAGGCATTGCTGCACCCACCAGCCCTTCTCCCAGCCCCAAGCCCAGGCAGCCACCCCAGTGATGGCACTGATGGGTCAGGGCCAAGGTTGGACAAGGTTGGCAGAGCACAGGGAGCTCCTGGCTCCCAGAGGCAGTGGCAGTGGCCCTGGCACACATGGTGACCTCTTCCTTCTCAGGGGAAGGTGCTACCCTCCCCTGTGCATGTGTCTGATGGCCAGCAGCCCCCAAACAAACATGGGACTCAGGGGATAATGGGTTCCACGCCGGAAACCTGGTGAGGAGGTGTGGCTGGAAGGTCCCAGGCCCGTGGCAGGGCGCTATCACAGCGGGAGGAGCAAGACCCCAACCAGCAATGGCAGGGAGTGGCTGCAACCTGGTGCCTACCAGGGCTGCATCCAGCCACCCTGCACTCCAGCCCCGGGGCAGGGACGCAGGCCTAGGTGCCACGCTGGACACAAGACCACATTCCATCTGCCACCAAGGCCATCTTTATCTTCACTGATTGACACGAGAACGGAACGTGGACATAACGGGTCTGTGGCGAGAAACAGGGCTGGGAATAAGTGCAGGGCACAGCACATGGCTGGGTGGCCAGAAAACCAAAGGGGACCAGTGAAGGCACACAGGCACTCATGTGGGTCTGACAGCAACCGAAAATGGGATGGCGCGCGCCCGTGATCCCAGCACTGGGGAGGCTGAGCCCAGCTTGGGCAGTTTAGAGAGACCCTGTCTCAAGATTAAAAAATGGATGGGCTGGGGATTTAGCTCAGTGGTTCCACTGCCTGCCTCGCAAGCGAAAGGTCCCAAGTTCGATCCCTGGTACCAAAAAAACCCCCAAAAAACGGAAAGAGCTGTTGATGTAGCTCAGTGGTAGTTTCCCTGGGTTCCATCCCCTAGAACCAAAAACCAAACCAAAGCAGGCCCAGGGATTTTAGTTCAGTGGTGCCATTGCCTGCCTCGGAAGTGCAAGGTCCTGAGTTCAATCCCGGGTGCAAAAAAATCAAACCAAAACAAAATAAATGGAATTGGGCAGAGGCATGGGCACGACGGAGACAGACATGTGCCAACAGCCTTTACACTGGAGAAAAATGTAACACATCACCGTTGTGAGCAGCCTTTGGACTCTTGCTAAAATTCTACTCGTCTGGCACAGAAGTTCTGAGAACACTGCACAATTAGCACCAGGTTTTTCCTTGAGGCTAGAGCCAGCCAGTCCTGAAGCCCATGTGAGCTGGCACCAGCAGAAGCCAGGAAGTCACTGTTCCCAAAGCCAGTGCCTGGGGGACCCAGGCTTCGGGGTCAGGGAGCTCACGGGGAGCCTGGTTCCAGCCAGCCAGCCTGCTTCCTCCCAAGCTTGCCTAGCTAAGGGTGGCTGCTGCAGTTAAGTGCTGAGCCGAGTGTGTGTTCAACTGACAGCTGGTTTCTGTGACTGCATTAAACACATAACCAGAGGGTTTCTGGAGACTTTTTATAAAGACTTCCCAGGTTAAGAATTTAATAATGTGTTATATTTATGTGTACAGAGTATTTACACTTTCATTTATTCAAAGAAATCCTCTTACACGTCTGCATAATAGAATAAGGCAAAGACCAAAGCTTTGTACATTACTGATTGTTATTTTAATACAGATCTGTGACTTCGGTTCCAAGGACCGAGGGAGGGCAGAGCCGGGCCTAGCGGCCTCACAGTGCATGGACGGAAAGGCCGCCCGTCTTCTCTCCATAACTTAGACGAGACCTGGGGCTGGAAAGGGGCCGAGGGCAGTAAATCCCAAACCCCGACTAAACATTATTTTTTGGTTAAACGTCTGAAGAGCACAAAATTAAGAAAAATACAAAACCATTAAAAACGCTTCTCACCTGTGGGGAAAGGGTACAAAGCGGGGTTCCCGGCGGCCCGCTCTGCAGCCCGGCGCCCGCAGCTCACTCAGTCCGCGCGGCTACCGCGCCTCCACCTCGCGCGGCTCACCGGGCACCAGCGGCGCGGCCCTGGGGCGCGCGGGGACCGCGGGCGCGGCCACCAGTGGGGGCGGCGCGTGCAGCGGGAGGCCGTGGTCGCGGCCCAGGCCTGGCCCCGCCACGTCCTCCGCGCGCTCCTCTTTCACCTTCACGGCGGCGCCCGGCGCGAGCTCGCAGCCCAGCAGGCCGCTCAGGTGCAGGCTGTCGCCCAGGGCCGCCTGGCTGCAGGGCGACGGCGGGCGCGCGGCCAGCATGGCGCCGTCTTCCTGCACCGGCGAGCGGGGGTCCTTGACGCGGGGCTCGGGAGCGCGCAGCAGCAGAGCGTGCGTCACCGGCGGCCGAGGCAGGCTTGTCTTCTCCAGGAGGTCCCTACGGGGACACCGGGTCGCCATTTGCCGGGGTCCCCGCTCGGCCTGGCCGCCGGTGCCTCGCGTGCGGGGGCCTGTGGCACCCCGGGATCGCTTTCGTGCCAGCGCCGTCCCTGAGCCCGCGGGGCAGGGGTGGCGCAGCTCTCCGTGCGTGCGGAGGGCGGCCCGGCCCAGGCCCCGGCATTCCCTCCGCTTCCACGAGGTCTGAGCGCCGCCCCCGCGCCTCGGGATGCGCGCCCCCGGAGGCTCCGCGGGGCTCCCCCATCACAGCGCTCGGTGACTGCAGCCCCGGCCCGCCGAGGCCGCGCTCCCGGCCTGGTCCTGACCCAGCCCCTCCCGCCGGCGGGCGGACCCCTGGCCCCGGCCGCACCCCCCCCGCCCCCGCGAGTTCAGGATGCGGGACGCAGGTGGCCCGGCCAGTTCCGAGTGGGGCCCACGCCCCCGGTCTGCACCTCCTCCCCAAGGCCACACAGGCCGAGGACCGGGGGTCGGAAGTGGGGATGCTGGCTCGGGCCCAGGATGCGGCCTCTCCTGTCTGCTCCGTAAGCCGCAGGGAGCGTGTTATTTATTTTATTCACGGAGCTGGGCACGCAGGCCCGGGCCGCCCCAGCGCCCTGCACCTACACCCCACGCTCCCAGGCGCCCTGGACCTCAAGCCCAAGCCATCTGCCCACTGCTCGAGCGTGGGGTCTTCCCACCTTCACCCTGCTCCAGAGGGGCTCAGGTAGACCGAGGACCCAGGAGGGTCGGACTCTGCGAGGGCGCGGGTGGGGGCGGGGCGATGGAGGGCAGGGCACCCGCGGCATCCACTCATCCACTCACCGCTCCCGCTCCTCCAGGCCGAGCTCGGGCTCCCTGGGCTCCCGCGGGTGGCTGCTCAGCGCGTCCGCGGGGCTGGGCCACGGGGGCGGCGCCCGGTGCAGCCGGCCCCACGCCTCATGCGGGCTGGGCAGGCCGTGCAGCGTGGCGCCCTCCTTGGGGGCGAAGATGCTGTCTCCTGGAGCTGGGGGGAGCACAGGTCAGCGGCCGGGCCTCCCGAACCTGCCCTGCCCAGGGACCCAGCCAGGGGGTCACTCACCCAGCGCATGGCTCCCCAGCCCTCCGAAGGCGTGGCTGGCAAGGCTGCCCAGGGCCCCAAAGGTGCCTGATCTGCTGAAGGGGTCTGTAGGGAGCAGGGGTCAGGGGTCTGCGGCCGGGCTAGGGGGCCCCCTGAGCCTGCCTTCCCATCCTTGGGACACCTACCTGTGAGGTGGGCGGCAGGCAGGAAGCTGCCATGATGGGCCGAGGGTCCGAATGGGTGGGTGGCAGGGTGGGCGGTACCTGGGGGAGGGCAGCCAGGTTGGCAGAGGCCTGGAGAGCCACTGGGTGTCCAGTCCGCAGCGTCCTGGGGAGCTCTGCCTCCCCCTTCACCCTGCTGTGGTTGAGGGTGTCCAGCAGGGTGAAGCAGAAGCTGGTGTGTGGTCTGAAGGCTGTGTGACCTTGGGCTCCAGCCACAGCCACCCTGCGCCCCAAGGGACCGGGGCGTGGTGCTGATGGCAGGGAGCCCCCAGAGGAAGCAAAGGCCGGGCGACAGTGAGCCTTGCTCGGGCTGTTTCTGAAGCCACTGCCCAAGTCTTAAACCAGAGAGCTACTTAGGGCAGTGGCCGGTTCCTGGTGAACACGTCTGGGTCTTGGGTACCGAACATACAGCCCTCTGCATGGATTCCCTGGACACGGCCCAGCACAGGAGGGTGACTTTGGCATCTGCCCTGCATCCCAATAACCCATCAGGCCTCCGGAACCAAGTGTGAAGAACAATCGTAGGACACTGGGCCGAGGGTCGCAGGCAGTGCTGCAGCCGGTCAGGGTCAGGCTGGGTGTGGGGCACATGGCACCCTAGAAGGGAGGCCCCTCAAAGTGGGTGGGGTGACTTTCAGAGCTTCTAGTCTGCACCAAGACCCCTGATGTGAAAGCCACCCCATGGGAGGCAACTAACTGGGCAGAGCAACGACCGTGCATCCAAGCACACCCCAGTGCATCCGAAAGCCTGAGCTGCAAGGCTGGCCCTTGGAACCTGGGTTCCCAGAACTCAGATTCTGGGTTCTGGGCATATCCTACCCGGGCCATAAGGGGGGCACGCTAGGCTCAGAGTCACACCTCCCACCTGCCTCTGGGCCAGACCATACTCCGTGTCACTGGCTGCTCCATGTCCTGTCATTCTGAGGATAATGGCCTGGGGGTCACCTGCCCAAGGTCTGCACCCATCTGGGAAAGGGCAAGCCTGGGGCAGAGGCCTCAGTAGCCGCATCCTGCCCTGGGTGGGGACAGGGCAGAGGAGCCCTCAGGACGCAGGGGACAGCCCCGCATGACTCTCTGGCTTTGAGGAAGGACCTTGGCCAGGTGCAGGCAGAGAGAGAAGGACCCTACCCGCCTGGCTCTTACCTGTGCTGCAGAAGAGGGGCCGGGCCAGACCCTGTGGGTAGTGGAACCCCGAGAACACGCGTGGGGCAGGGGGCCTGCTGAACAGGTCCAGCTTCGTGCCCACGTCCAGCTTGTGAGGGTCCAGCTGCAGCTGCGGAGGACAATATGTGTGCGGGGGCCCTGCCAGCCCAGTACAACTCTGCCCCCTGCCTGCCTGCCACCCAGGACCTGCACTGGCAGCTGCCCCAGCGTGGGCAACACCTCATCCAGGCTTTAGCTTTGTGAATTTGGTGAAGCACATCAGACTACGGTGCTCCACAGAGCTCAAGGTTTCCAAGGACAGAATGCTGTTTTAAAAGTTGAATTTATTAAAGTTAAACGAAATGCAGTTGCCTGTCCCTCAGACTTCCTGGGTGCCATGGTCACACAGAGCAGCCTGGCTGGGACCTGGACTAGAGTGGCCACACCTGAGCCCTGCCACTGCTGAAAGAGGCCAAAGGCCTCTCTGTTTTTTTGTTTTGTTTTGTTTTGTATCGGGGATTGAACTCAGGTCCTTGTGCTTGCGCAGCAGGCAATGAAACCACTGAGCTAAATCCCTGGACTTGTTTTCTTTTTGAGACAGGGTCCTGCTTTGCAGTTCAGGCTGGCTTGAACTCAGTGATCCTCCTGCCTTGGCCTCCTGAGTGCTGGGATCACAGGTGTGCGCCACCAGGCCTGGCCTAAGGCCCCTCCTGCCAGTTACTGTGAGAGAGGGGTGCTCTGCACTGGGGGCAGGTTGGACGGCTGGGGAGACCTCTGTGCATGTGGTCACCTGTCCTGCTGCCTATTGTGGGGTGGCCTCGGCCCAGCCCCCACTGTGTACAGCAGGCAGAGCCCAGATGCTGCAGCCACTGCCCTCTGTGGAGACTGCTCGGCCTCTGCCTGCAGCACCCCAACTCTGCTGTCTCCCGGGGACACCCACACATCTGTGTGTCACACAGGGCATGACAGCTTCTATGACCGTGGTGCTGCATGCCACGCAGGGCTGTGGGGTCCCAGGGGCTGTCCTGGCTTCCCGGGATGCTCCCCACCCCCCTGTATACGCCCATGTGAGCACACGAATGTGGGGCCCTGTGCCCGCCTCACCTTCACCTTCTGTTGGTGGTGGAGGATCTGCCAGGCGATCTGCACGTGGACTGCACACCACTTCCCCGGCTTCTGCGGCAGGACAAGGAGCTCAGAGGGCCCTGCACAGGCACCCACACCATCAGGCCCACGGGGTCTGCCCACACCTATGCCCACACCCACACTCACCCTGGCTGCCGTCCGGTACGGGTCAGTGACCTGCAGGGACAGAGCAGACGGAGGTCATGGCAGGGACAGCATCTGAACTGACCTGCCAACGGGAGGGACCGAGTGGGTGCGGAGACCTACCCCAGGGGCTTTCTGCAGGAGGTTGTGGACGGCACTGGCTCGGCCTGGGACCTGGATGGGGTTTGCAGTCTGGGGTGGGGTGGAGAGGGAGGAACGTGTGACCACCGACAGGAGGCCCCGCCTGGGTGACCACCACGCCGTCCAGGGTCTGCACCGAGGGAAGGAGCCAAGGGACAGGGCGGCCAGGCTGAGGGCGCTGCGTGGACAGCAGAGGGCACGAAGCAGCGGCCGTGGCCAGGCCCCCGATCCTCCCGCCCAGTGCCCAGGCTCTCGGTGCCTTCCCTCCTGGGCAAAGTATGGCTGCCCGCTCCACACCCAACATCCTCTGCTGTGGCGGTCGGGGCCCCAGGCCCCCATCCCTGTCTGCCCACCTGTGACAGTGCTGTTGGCTTGGGGGCTCCCCAGTGTCAGGTGCCGGGAGAGGCTGGGGTGCCTCTCCCTACAAGCAGCGGGGGGGGGGGTCACTGGGGCCCTTTGAGGTCCCAGAGTGGACACTGGTGTTCCCTCCCCAGGGATCCATCTCACCAGGTGGGCAGAGACCTGGCGACACCTGCCTGCCCAGGGGATGCCAGAGCGTCCTGGGCAGAGACGGCTTACAATCTCTTGCTGTGTAGATGGCCCATGCCAAACACCTTCTACACTGGGGCTGAAGCCCGTAAGGCACTGGACACTGCAGGAAGCTCCTCTCTGCAGGCCACTGCCCCTTGCCAGGGACGTCTGGTCGGAACCCTGTGCTCCTTCGACCCCTGCCCTGACCCTCCACACCCCCAGCCCAGCGTGGCTGATACCTTGGGCTGGAAAGCACCCTGCAGGGACCCAAAGGGGCTGGCGTGTGTAAGCAGGGCGGGCAGCCCTGGGACAGCAGAGGGTAAGGGTGGGAAGAGCTGCAAGAGAAAGAGAGGGTGCTGGTCCTCAGAGGCCCCGGTGCCCTTGCCCCAGGGGCCTGCGCCCAGGGACTCACGTTGGAATGTCGGAAGTAGGGGCTGTCCAGCTTGGCCGAGAACTTCTCAAACTGCAAGGGAAAAAGAGAGGTGAGGCTTCCTGCACACACCATGCTGGCCGGATGGGCAGTGGCTATGACCTCTTGTGCCTCCGAGGATGTGTGGCCCACAGTGGCTGTGTCCAGGCTCCTGGAGTGCCCCCTGGAGCTCCAGAGAAGGCATGAAGCCCTGGTTAAGGGAGGCCCAGGATCTGACTACCTGAGGACCTGGCCCCATGCCACAGGTGCTCCTGAGTGAACTTGGGGCCTAGCCTTGTTCAGGCCTGCACACATGGCATTCAGCCACAGCCAGATCCTGAGGGCCAGTGTGGGTGTGGCTCCTGGGGCAAGTCACACGCACTTGGACAGCCAGGAGAGCGGTCCAGGATGGAGCTCAGGCGTGACGCAGGGGACGGTCAGCAGACAGGGGCCGGCAGACAGGCCCGAGGCCAAGCTGGGACTGTCCCGATAGGCAGACAGAGGGAGATGACGCCCACTGCCCACCCAGCTGTGAAGCGTGTGTGCATCTGCGTGTGCCTGCATGTGTTTCCACCCGTGCTGGCCCCCCCAACATGCGGGCCTACGCACCAGTGGGGGTGCGGCGGGCGGCATGAACTGCGTCGGGGGGAAGGGGGCGAACGTGTGTGTGTGCTGGTGTGTGTGCTGGTGTGTGTGCTGGTGGAACTCGGCCCGGAGCAAGGCCCCCGGGCCCAGGGGGGCGCCTGGCCGCTCCGCGCTCTGCACCAGAAACCGCGTGTTCAGCTCTTGCCTGAGCAGCTCCTGATCTATGAGAGAAAAGAGAGAGAGACAGAGAGGCACGTCGGCCATGGGCTCCCTCGGGGCGAGGCAGATAGTCACCTGGCACTCTCGGCTTCGGAGGGCCAGGCTGCAGGGGCCACTTGCCCAGGGCCGGCCAGGGGGGTGGAGGGAAGAGAGGAGCCTGTGACAAGTACCAATCAGAATTCCCGAATGAGGCTGGCAATACATGATTGGCTGGCTGAGGGAGAGCAACAGGCTGGCATCTGGAGGTGAGAGAGAAGCCATGAGCCCACCGTCCGCCCCGTCCCGAGTGCCCGTCCCACAGGGACACTGGGTGATTCTACTCCACAAAGCCTCTGGACAAGGGCAAGGGAGAAATCCCTGGGACAGGGTCAAGGAGGGCAGCTGGGGGAGCAGAGGCAAGCGGGCTCCATCACCTGGACCTCGACACCCCAACCCAGTGCCACAGAAGGGGCAGGGGCAGTAGTGGCCGGGCCTCCAGGAGAGAGGGGAGGTATCTGCAGGACCACACACAACCCACAACCCGGGCTGGCCGAGCCCCGTGTCGCCTACCTGCGGGGTGTCCTGGGATCACCAGGCCGCTGGGCAGCGCTGGGCCCGGGGGCAGTGTGGGCGCGGCGAACATGGCCGCAGGGTGCTGGTGCGCCTGGGCGCTGAGCGCCAGGTGTGAGGTAGAGAAGTGAGGGCCTGGCCCCGGCTGCGACAGCGACCCGTGCTTCCCCAGGCCCAGCGGGGCGCCGCTGCTCGCGCTGCTGGTCCTGCTGGGGACACAGGGTCAGTGCCACCAGCAGAGAGGTGTCCCCACTGCCTGCCCGCCAGACGCCACCAAGATGGGCCCACAGCCCGGCACTGTCCTCCAGACAGCCCAGCAGGCGGGCGCATAACCAAGTCCCCACTCCTAGGCTGGCTCCGCCCCTGCAGACAACCGCACTCCGGGAGTGGCGACTCCGCCCCGCCCCGCCCCGCCCCAGCCACACCCAAACCTGCAGGCGCCCCACCCTGCGCACCTGAGGCCTGGCAGGTGCAGGCCCGAGGGTGCCGCCTGGCTGGGGCCCGCGAAGGTGCCCAGTGGCGCAGGCTCCTGCGTCTGCGCCGTCGGTGTGGGCAGCGGGCCGCGGGGCTGGGGGTGAGCGGCGTGGCGGAGCACCGCCTCCGTCTTCAGCCGCGGGCTGGTGCGGGCTCCGGGTGGCGCCGCGGGCAGGAAGGGCTCGGAACTGAGCTCGCGGCTGCGCTCCAGGCCCGACACCTTGGGCACCGCCCCGGACCTGGCCTCAGACCTCTGGACCTGCACGCAACCTGCGGAGGGTGGGTGCGGGCCGGGATGTCTTTGGGCCGGGAGCGCGCACCTCCTGCTCCTGCTTTCAGGTGGGCAGGCAGGCGCGGAGGGCCCGTCCCCGACCCACAGGCAGGGCCTGCGTGCTGCTGTTCTACCCAGCCCCCAACCCCTGGCCCAGCGCCCGCAGAGGGGGGCCCCAGGGCTCCACCCCAGGCCCCTCTCCCCACTCGGCTCCTCCCTCAGGTGCCACCCTCTCCTTCCAGAGCCCTGGGGGTGGGAGGCTGCTCCCCAGCCCTTACCCACTGTCCCGGGCCACCACCCGTGCCCAGGGTGACATGTCCCAAGGACACGCCGGTCCTCGCTCACCTGTATCAGCCGCGGGGGCAAAGAGCTGCTCTGAGCCCACAGACGCCTGGGGAGAGAAGAGGTTCAGGGCCAGGGCTGGGGTGAGCTAGGCCCTCAAAGCCCCTCCCCACCAACAAGTCCCAGGTGGCCCAGCGTCTGGCCAGGTGACCGCTGTGAGGCAGGAGCCCACCATGTGACAGCACGTGGCAGAGATGTTCTTGTGACATCCGAGCAACACTGTGCGAGTGCACCAGTGTCCGTGGATTGTGACCTGGGCTCCGGAGGACCCTGCAGCAGCTCTGGAGGACAAGCTCAGTGACAGTGGCCCCAGATGGCTCTTTTCCGTCTAGTTTCCTTTCTGTCAAGCAGCTGCATTGAGGCATGGGCTGCACATGTCCCTCAGAATCCACCCGGAGAGCCCCGCTCCTAAGGTGACGGTGCTGGGCCCTGGGAGGTGGGTAGGTCGAGGCCAGAGGCCTGGAGTTTGCTGTCCCAGCCCGGACGCAGCGAGCAGCAGCGCGTGCCAAACACCAGCTCTTTGGAGCCTCCGGCTTCTTCTCCCACTCCCACTCCGGACAGCAAGAACAAGCTGTTGCCAGTCCCCAGCACGCCATCATGGCAGCCCCAGCAGACCAAGGCCCAGAGACGTGGTTCCCGCACCACGGAGCCACCGCCCACGCAGACTCAACTCAGAGACTTAGGGGCCTCACAGAGCAGCACACCCATCACCACAGCAGCCACAGGGCCTCTTCATCACCCCAGAGAGACCCTGGCTGTCCAGCTTCCATCCCAGGCCCCCGGCACTGGGTCTCCGTGCATCACGTCACAGGCCTTGTGGGGACGGCTCTGGCACTGAGTTCTGCCCCGTGGCAGGGAGCCTGGATGGGGGGCATCTCACAGTACCTGTGGGTGGATGTGCACACATCTGTATACGTGTCTGCAGGTGTGCAGACACTCACGCTTACCCACGTGTGCTTATGCATTTTCATACACCCATGTTCATGTGCCTGTGTGTACACAGATAACAGGAGACCACGTGTGATACGTGCATGTGTGTGGCTGTGTACAAGACACCTAGGTACACAAAGTGACATCTGTGCGTGTACCTGTGTCTAGGCCAGCAAGCCTTAGGGACAGCGTGGAGGACACGTGCCCAGCTGGGGAAAGATGGGGCTGGGGCCTCAGAGACTCAGCCTCACCTCTCCTGAGTCTTTCACAGGAGACAAGCCAGTGACCACTCTCGGGATCAAACCGTGACAACAAAAGTACTACACGGATGGAGAGGGACAGCAAGGTCTGCCCTGCATGTGGGTGTTGGGGGCACGAGGGGCATGAGGGGCACTCCTTGCCCAATTCAGAGGAGGGCACTTCGCCCAGGAGCCGCACATAAAGGTTCATGCCGGCCATGCCGTGGGGCAGTGCCAATCCCATCCCGGCCGGGCAGGATGGCTCTCCATGCCCGAGGGAGCCCAGGGCCCTGCTCTGCCCAAGGCATGCAGGGACAGTGGCACAGCAGGGTCTCTGGCCTTTGGCATCTACCAGAGGCAGAGCAGGGTGCCCAGCTGCACCATGGGCCACCTTGGCATGGCCAGGAGGGGCTGTGGACACACGCAGCACACTGGCCTCCAGAAGCCGGGCCCCACCCATGGGTGTCACAGGCCCATCCAATGGGGCATCTCACAGTCTGGGAGCTACAGTGCAGAAGAAAGCAATGAGACATGGCTACCAGGTCTGCAGGGGAGGCGAGCAGAACAGAAAGGAGGCTCCAAAGTCCACCTGGGTCCAGGCTAGGCCTCAGCATGAGGTGGGCACAGAGGTGTGTGTGTAGGTTGTCCATTCCACGGGGTGAGAAGCAGCTTGATGCTCAGGAAAAGGTTAAGTGAGCTAGGCGATGTGGCCCTTGCCTGGAAATCCCAGCTACTTGGGAGGCTGAGGCAGGAGGACCTCAGGTTTGAGGCCCGCCTTGGCAACTCAGCCAGACCCTGTCTCAAAATAAAAAGAAGGGCTGGGATGTAGCTCAGTGGTATAGCACCTGTGGCTTCTACCCTCAGTACTATACACAGAACAGGTGAAGTGAGAGTCCCGATTCTCCCCCCACATCAACCATCAACCATCCAGACAGGGCAGACACAAAGAAATGCAGCATTGTGACCAGATGCTTTACCGCCTGCTGGGACAGGGCACACACAGCCCTAGGAGAGCTGGGACCTGCAGGACACGGAAACGGCTGCTTCCTGCTTTCTTAAGACTGCTGCGCACCGACCATGAGGCCCGTGCTCAGGGCCCCAGCACCCTCAGCACCCCCGGCACAGGCCCCTGGGTTCCAGCCTTACCTGCGGGCTCTTGTGGGCGAGGGGTCTGCCCGGCCAGGGTAGGTGGGCAGGGGCCGCAGCTCACCCTCCAGCTCTGAACTCGGGGTGTGACCTCTGTCAGGGAGGGGCTTCTGCTTCAGAGCAGCTTGGGTCCTGGCCCTTTCAGGGGTCCCAGATAGTGGCACCAAGGCCCAGCAGTCCCTGAGTCGTGTCATGCACAGGCAAGGGTGTCCACACGACACCCCAAGAAGGGAAGCTCCAGCAGCTGGAGAGCTGCCTGCCAGGATAGCTGCCCCAGGGCGTCCTGCAGCCTCGGAGGCTGACCTTCCTGTGGTCCCTGGAGGCTGTGGTCATCCCTGGGGCAGGCCTGGGTACTTGAGTGACAGCTCCTGTCTCTTAAATCCTTAGAACCGAGTCAGGGCAGCTGCGCCCACTGAGAACCTCCCAGGGCCTGGACTAAAGACTCTGGGTGGCTGTGGCCCCACCCCAGGGATCCTACACTCAGGGCTGTCATGGTTCCCACTGGGGCCCTGACTTATCCCTCCTGGCCGGGAGGCCACCCACCCCTTCCTCGGCCCAGCTGCCTCCTCCTCCGCAGCTGGGCAGCAGCCCTGGGTGGGGGTGCAGGAGGACAGCGGGGTGCTGTGGCCAGCAGCTGCATGTGCTCACGAGCCTGGCGTGTGGGGGTCTGGGTATGTGGCCGCCTCTGCCAGGAGTTCTGGGCTAACTGCCCAAGTGCCTCGGGTCCCAGCAGCACACAGCCATCGCTCCCAGCACGGAGGGGGCGACGGAGAAGCGTGCGGTCCGGGGAGCCAGCCCTGGCCAGGTGCAGGGGCTGCGGGCTCCCCGTACCTCGTCCAGGTCCCACACAGGGGATCCAAGCTCAACTTCTCAGGTGGAGCAGTGGGTGTCCAGGACCCGCACATGGCGCCCCTGACTCGAGGGAGGCCAAAGGGGTGGCCAGGAGAGGCAGGGTCCCCCACCCAGTTCTCCGAGGCCCCGCCCCCGCCCCGCCCACGGCAGAGGCCGCGCCGGACCGGTGCCCGCAGGGGTCCGGGCGGGACCTGGCCGGCTCCGAGCCACGCGGCTGGACACTGGGTCACTGTCGGGGAAGCTCCCAGGTAGCAGCCCCGTCCCGGCACAGGCACAGAGGCGCCCTCGCCCTCCCCGGCCCGCCTGGCAACTTCCCCGCCTTCACAGGCGCCGGACGGTCGCGGGCGGGGGTCCCGGCGCTTTGTCTTCGAGGCGCCGAACGCAGCCGCCCTGCGCCGGACAAAGAACTCAACTCCGCAGGTAAGCGCGGCGAGGGGCGCAGACAAAGGCGCGACCCCCACGTCTTCCGCCCCGCCACGTGCGCCCCGCCCCCCGTCCCCCGAAGCCCCGCTCCCCGCCCGGGCCCAAGCGCGCACCGACCTCGCAGGTGCGCAGGTCCCGCCGCACCCGCCGATCACCGCACCCAGCGCAGCCGGAGCCTGGCCCGGAGGCGCGCAGGTCCGCCACCCGCCTGGGAGCGCTGCGGGGAGCGGCGGCGGGCTTCGCGGGGCGGGGCTGGCTGCGTGGGCGGGGCTTGTGGGCGGGGCTCGGGCAGGCCAGACAAATCCAGCCCCGAGGCGCGGATGCACCGGCCGAGACACTCCACTCCAGGTGCAACCCGGGCGGAACTCTGAGATCCTCAGGGCGACAAGATACCGACAACTGCTAGGCCACTGGGTGGGGTGCTAAGCCCTTTCTTTCTGAGTTTCCCACCAAATACACTGTCTCTACCGAGACACCCCGCCCCCGGTCCTGCTGTTTCCTGCTCAGCATTGTGCTAGGAGCCACACAAGCAGCTGGTGTCCGGCAGAGCCACACCTGGGGCCACAGACGCGCTCCTCCTCCAGGCGGGTCTGGGCCCCTGCCAGGGAGACGGGCAGACCCGGGTGAGACTCCGCTGGCCCAGGCTGGCTGCAGGAGTGTCCTGAGGGCGAAAGCCCGAGGGCCAGGCCTGCACGGGGCACTCTGTACGGCCTGGGTGCTGACTCTGGGCCCTGAGGGGGTCCTGTCCTGGTCCCTCCTGCAGATGAGAGGCCAGGACATTGAAGGGCCTGCACCCCACCCCGGGGCGCCTGCCGGGCTGCACTCACTCTGCCCTCTTAGCAGCCTCACCCCGCAGGAACTTGGGTTCCAGCAGCCCTGCTGGGAGAGCAGAAAGCAGCAGGGACCCGGGAGCAAGACCTCAATCGGCGATGCCAGGACGTGAGACGAGGACACACCTCGTGTGGCTGCCAGGGCTTGGTGAGGTCTCCACACTGCACGGCTCCTCCTCAGGCCCCGCAGATCTGCACATGCACACCACAGACGAGGGGACAACTTTAACACACCCGAGTCTCATTTTCCACTGTTGGTCCTGAGGCCTCCTGGGCACCGTCTTGGAGGGGCTGCATGCAGGTGACAGGCCAGAGGGCCTTAGAGCATGGCCAGGAGGGGCCACCGAGCTCCACCACGTCCCCATCTTGGTCTCGGGCAAAATTAGACTTGGAAAACCATGGGGCTGTCCTTCCTTTTGTTTAGAAAGGAAAGTAGCTGTGATATGAGAGATTTAATGAGGTTGGAAATGGAGTGGGGATCAATTATCAAGAGAAATCAAGACAGCTGCTGAGAGGGCACTGATATCAGAGATCAGGCTTCCAAACCGAATATATGGAATCCATTTAGGGACTTCATGGTGTTCAGAGTCACATTTACCCACAGTGATGGCTCTGCCACCAACTGTACTGCTCTGCGCTGGCAGGGGAGGTGCCATCTGTAAGGCTCCCTGCAGGGGCTCTTCCCAGTCTGGGGGTCCTCTTGGTCATGCCATCCCAAACGCCCTGGGGCACCGTAAGCTCCACTCAGCTGCAGTTAGCAGCTGGGCACCTGTGTGCCAATACTGTACCAGGACCACAGACATCGGGGACAGCCACAGCCTGGGAGTGCAGAGGCCACACCCCTGGGACTACCTGTAAGGAGTGGCCCGTGATGGTAACAGTGACCTCTGCCATGCAAGGCCTGGAGGCCAATGCCAAGGAGGCCTGTGTACCCTGTCCACCCCTGTCCTGTGCAGCAGTGCGGTTCTGCCCAGGTCCAGAGCTGCGAACTCTGGGCTGGCAGAGGCTGGGCACTATGGGGTAGGCAGCTGCCCTGGCTTGAGGGGAGCTGTGGCCACTGTGGGGTGCAGGGCTGTCACCTAGAACTGCTGAGCAAAGAGCCGACATGGCATCGGATGCCACTTGCAGCCCACGGCCTGCCAGCTGCCCTCCCTATAACTCCTGCAGAGCAACTACAAGGAGACTCCAACGCAAGAGCAACCTGGGAGCCCGACTGCGAAGGGTGCACGGCTGAGCTCTGGGGAGAGGAGGGGCCAGACACTGGCTCAAGGGCCTTCAAGGCCACCCTAGGGCCATAGCCACAGAGTCTCCCAGCTAGTGCCGCACATGACGGACAGGAGGAAAAAGCAGGGCATCCTCTGGGCCCAGACTCATGTGCACACAAATCTAGACTGCGGCCTTGTTGGAAAAGGGTCTCTGCAGACATAACGAAGTCAAGGAGCTTGGTGTTCAGGGTTATCCAGCCGAGGGGCCTAGAATTGCCAGGGACTGGACTCCACTCCCAGCCTCAGAGGGGCACAGCTTGGAGCACCCAGGCAACTTCAGCGCTCAGAGTGCCTGGTGCTTTGTCACAGCAGCCAGAGGACACTGAGACACGGATAGCTGCATTGTGTTGTTGGGGAAGCTGTGACTCATCACAGGCCACAGCCACGCTCCTGCCCCTGTGCCTGTTAATGTGCAGAGCTGAGAACCAACAGAAAAGCCATCCCAGCCACCAGCTGTGTAAGGGGCAGCCCTCCTGTTTCTTTCCCGGTGAGGAAACAGGCTGGGGAACTCTGGCAGCCCAAGGTTGCCGCCCCCCCCCCGCCCCCATCGGCGGGGGTGTGTCTGGGCTGTCTCGGCCTCAGATCCAGGTGCTCAGAGCACAAAAAAGGTCAGGCTTAAATATGCTCACTGGGGCACACAGCACCTGCTGTCCTGGTACCAGCCCTGCAGCTCCGTGCATCCAGTGTGAGCCCAGCGAGGGCCTGGCTGCCTCCTGGGCAGTGGTGAGGCTGCCCTGCTGTCCCGAGCAAACGCGTGCATGGGGCACCCCACAGCCTGGGTCCTCTCCTTTCCCACTGCCCCCTCCCAGGGCAGCCAAGGTGACACCCTGGAGCCCGGCTGTGGGAGCACTGAGGCTGAGCCCTTCCTCTAGACTTCAGGGCTCCCCGCCCTCCCTCACCCCTCCTTTGACATAGGCAATGGCAATGTGTAGCTCGGGCGCGATGCCACACACTGCTCCCAGGGCTCCCCAGGGGAGGCTGGAGCTTCCCAGTCAGGGAGGAGGCTGGGGTGGTGTGCACCGGGGAGAGCACTTCCCGTCCCGTCCCGTTCCGTCCGTCCCAGTGTGGTCTCTCCTTGCAGGAGGCCTGCTGCTCCTCTGAAGACCCTGCAGCTCACCCTACAGACCTCCACCAGGCCAGAGAGGCTGCCAAGGTCAGCGGGTGGTGGGGCGACAGGCCTCTCCGGGAGGGGAGGGGGTACGTGGTGGGGCGCCAGGCTCGGCACCTGTTTACTTGGCTACCATGCCATACAGGGGGGGAGAGCTCCCTCGAGGGGCCTGCACTTGGGTTCTGTGTGCTATTGGGTGGGATGATTCAGTTCTCTGGGGCTCGGCTACAGCAAGTACTCAGTGAACGCTGGCTCTTACTATTAGCCATATCTGGAGCATGGGGCCAGGGCCCCTCCCAGGACACCCCTCACTTTGAGGAGGCTCCCAGGGTCTCTGTCCTGGAGGACATTGCTACTCGAACCCCACCTGGCCTTTCTCATCCCTGCCCACCAGGGCCACGCTGCTGTGCCAGCTGGGTGCCATCAGGGGGCATCTGCTGGGCTCCAGACCCCAAGCCAGTGCCCAGGACACTGCACATCCACCCTGACCTCCCACTCTATGGTCCCCCCCTCTCCTCCCTGCCTGGAGATAAGCAGTGGCAGGAGCCACCCTGGGGGCATCTGGGCCTGAGCCAATGGCCAGGACAGGCAGCAGAGGAGGGCAGTGGCTCAGCCCTGGTACCCCTGTGAGGTCCCTGTGATGCTGTCCCCATGTGGTCACCCCCATGAGTCTGTCCCTGTGCATTGTCCCCTGGGGATAGCGGTCTGGCCCCTGCTCACCAGGACCTTGTCTCTCTCTCTTCAGGGAAGGACGGGGGCCTCCTAAGACCCTAGGAAGATGCTCAAGGCAACGTCACACACAGGAAAACCTTGCAAGCAGCAGGAATGGAAGTGGCTGGGCCACTCCTTGTGGGGTGGCTGAGGAGAGCAGGTACCCGACACCCCGCTGGCAGGGTGGGGTTCTCCAGGACCCTGCAGTGGGCCAGCTGCCCAGGGGATGAGGTCACATGACAGGAGACCCGGCCCTGGCTGCTGCATCCACCCGTCCGATTCTCTGTCCATGGCCCGTGCAGTTCTCAGCAACAGGAGACTCGGAGGTGGCCCCAGGAGCCCTGCTTCAGAGCGAAGAAGATGGGGTCCACAGCCCCCCAGAGCAGGGCACCAGGGAGGGTTGGGGCTGCTGCAGGCCCTCGGCTGGCTGGCACCCCCAGTGGCCGGGTATGCACACCCACTCTGGTGCCCTAACCCTCCTGCCAGCTCCACAGGGTCCCCTCACACAGTGCCCGAGGCCAAGGGACCCTAGAACTGTGGAGCTGGACCTGTGCTGCTGTCCCACAGCAGGACCTTGGCAGAGTCCCGGGGCACTCTTCCAGGGCCACCCTGTCCCAGCCCTGGCTGAGCTCAGGCACCTCCTGTGAGTGTCCAGGCTGCAGGCAGATCACGCCCCAGAGGCAGCTGTGGCCACGGGCAATGGAGAGGCCACCTGGTCAGGCATCAGCAGGCAGCCAGGCCCCGGCTGCTGGGGGAGCCCCGCACCACTGCCTCCCATAATTTCCAGTGAAAAAGCAGTTAGACACCGACTGCAGCCTTGGGGAGGGCCTTTTGGTGGTGTCCTGCAGCCCGTGGTCCCCACCCGCCTGTCTGCAACCTGTGTCCCGGTGCCCATGTCCACCACAGCAGCCCAGGTGAGCTGTGCTGGCTGGGCCAGAGCTGGGCAGGCCAAGAGGAGATGCACGAGGCAGACCGGCACAGCATGTGAGCCCCGTGCCGCCCGGCTGCCTGTGCAGCATCCTCTCTGTGGCAACACCCCTAGGCCAGCTGTGGCCCGGCACGTGGAGCTTCTGCAGCTTTCATATCTCTTGCCAACCATGTTTCCAGCCGCTGCACATCACTGTTCTCCAGGCCACTTCCAGGCCACCTCATGCCAGGGTGGGGACACCAGTGGTGCAAACTATGTGTGGATTGGTGTCCCAGGGCACTGAAGGCCGGGAGACCTGGGCTGCTTAGGGTCCAGGCCGTCCCATGGCTACTAAGGACCCCTTCTCCCCATTCCCATCCTCTGCAGCCATAGGAGCTGCCCCTGGGAGGTGCCCAGAGACCATGCCTCCTCCCCGGTTTGCTCCTCAGGCAGGGCAAGGGCCTCGTACAGTTGTAGCCATGGCTGAAGTTCCTGACCACCTGGAACGCGGCACAGTAGAGGGAACCAGGCATCTGAGGAATGGGTACTGTGGCCACAACTGGTGTCACATGTGGCCAGGAAGGTGGAGGGATGGGGCACCAAACAGCCTGTGTGAGCTGGAGGCTCTCTGGAGCTTCCGGTGCTTCTCCATGCCTAGTTGCAGTCCGCACCAGTCTCTGCCTCTGTCCCCTGCCCAGCCACCATGGGTGCAGTGCCTCTGAACACACCCAGCAGCACGGAGCCCTGGCGCTCACAGCAAGGGCGAGCCCAGGCCAGCACAAATGCGGGCTGACAGGGAGGGCGAGCCTGGGCCCATAAGGCTGGCGGGCGGCTGTGCACGTCCCTCGGGGCCTCCTGAGGCCCCCTGCTCTGTGGCTGAGGACCTGGCCTTAATCCCACCTGGCCTGCTTGCTGCTCTGCTCCTTGTGCACGGCCTTGGGCTGCCCACCCCTGAACCTCCGCGGGGGTGGGGACCCCGAGGCGAGGCGTGGGAGCTGCTGTGGTCACTATCTCTCACCACTTCTGTTGCTGCCAAGCTTGGTACAGTGCGGCTCATGTGTGGGCATGGCCAGGGTGCCGTGGGCATGGCCAGGGTGCCATGTGCACCCCGGGCACCAGCCAGCAGGGGAAGGCCCCCAGAAGTGAGCCCCCAGCAGGAGCCCCTGCCCAGCCCAGCAGAGGCCTCGCCCCCATGGGCCGTGCCAGGGGTCTGACCTGCCGCAGGGTGGGGGCTGCAGTGTTGCAGTGCTGAGGCCCAGCCCACCGCCGCAGTGACTGCAGCTGGTCACTGCTGGAGAGCAAGTCGGTGGTGACCGGGTGACCTGTTCCTCCACCCATGTCACAAATCCTCAGCAGACAGGAGGAGGGTGACTCACGGGCCCCCCTGTCCTAGCTGTCTGCAGCTCCAGCCCAAGAGCCCAGTACCCGTGCTGCCTGCCAGGCTCCACTGGCCAGGGGCCTTCCATCCAGGCTTCCATGCCCACCAGCTCTGAGCCGGAAGCCTGGGTGTCCAGCCGGGATGCAAGCCGGGAGCCCACAAGGTGACGCTCCCGCAGCCCGGGGCCGGCCCACCCTGCCTGGGTCGGGGGACAGGCAGCTGGCTTACCTTGTCGTCCACCCCACTCTCGCTGTCACACTGTGGGGACAGAGAAAAGGAAGTGAGTTGGGGCCTGGAGCACGGGTGGCGCGGAGGGGGACGGGGGGGCTGCGGGGCAGCAGTGCAGGCCGCGCTCGGACAAGGGGCGCAGCTAGGCCAACTCGCCTGGGGTAGGCAGGCCCAGGGCCAGCCAGCCCTGCAGCGAGAGGGACAGAGAGGGACAGAGAGGGAGCACTGCGGCAGCCACACAGAGCACACAGCTGGGTTGGTTGCGCTTGCTGACGCACAAGGCCAGCCTGGAACAGTGCAGGTGGCCGCATACGCCAGATGAGCTGTGGCCCTGGTCTCGCAACCCCGTAGGGAGCTCTGAGCAGAAGCCCCACCGCACGGCACGAAAGGCCCTGGTCCAGCACAGTGGTCATGGCAGCCGCTGCACACCCAGACGGACGACCCGGGAGGAGGACTGGTGGGGCCACTGGCTTGTGACCTGGGCAGACGGTGCCCCCACACAGCCTGAGAGCCCACGTTCCTTCTCCTGGCCTGCAACCTGGGGACATAATGAGGCCACGGCACCCTCCCTCCTCCAGGAGGGCCCGCCCGCCCGTCCCCACTCTGCTCAGGAGAAACTGGGGCTGCTGGGGACCGGGAATTCGCTCAACGTCAACGCAAGACCATGACAGTTGAGAAAACAAATCTCAACCTTCTGTGTTTGCTAAGCTGAGCTCTGAAAGGATGCATGGCTTGAGGAACAATGCTGTTTTCCCTAAAGAGTAAAAAAACGACCCCTTCCTAGCAACAGTGACCATGATGCGTTCAGGTGGGTGACTTAGGCTGCTGGAGACAAATCTCCCAGACGCCTGGGGGGGTGATTAGCCCCAGCCCAACGTGGGCTGGGTGGGTTTTATAGGTTGTGCTCGCCTTGATTAACACGGGCAATCGAATCATACTGCCTTCCACCGGCCCTGAGCTGATGGTGGCCATGTCCTCAGCGACAAAGCTCACAGAGGGACATGAAACGTGCTTCACCAGCCATTCCCCACCACTGGAAGGAGCTCCCGCTTGGTGCCAAGTGTGGAGGTGGCTCGGCTGGCCTCTGGGTGTCTGGGACGGGCATGCAGGGCCTTCTGTGGCTGGTGGGCTTCACACCACAGCCTGACAGACCGTCTGCCCCCTGGGCCTGACCCAGCCCCAGGCTGGGCCTCTCCGGGCTGCATGGCTTGGCCAAGCCCCAACCCGGGTCCCCAGTCTTGGCTCTCCCAGTGAGAGGTGACAGGAAGTGCTGTCCTGTGTGCCCTACCTGGCAGGGCTGTGTCCACTGCAGCGGGTGTGCTGCTCTCTGAGACTGAGCACCCCCACGTAAGGTGGGCGGGACCCGGGATGGGGTGCGTGGGCAGGGAGGAAGGTCCCTCAGCTGGCTGTCAGGAGGATAAGGATCTGGCTTGGGGAGGGGCTGACGAGATGCCAGAGCTGGGTTGCAGATGGAAGGTGAGGCTGCAGAGGCGAGGGGTGCAGGAGCTGCGGGATGTTTCGGTGCCGCACGTGTGGGGAGCAACTCAGGTGCTGTGCCCGGCTCTGGGGAGGGTGCTCGTGCTGGCAGAGACCAAGGGGAGAGTGGGCCGTGGTGTGGGAGGGGGGCTGCGGAGCCCGGGACATGCCCGGGGCGGTCAGCGCGTCTGCTGCGCCTGCAGCCTGGGCCTTGTTCCCTGTACCAGCACTGGGCCCATCCCACTGGCAGGTGTGGGACTGTCCTACTGAGCAGCTGCTTGTCACTCAGGGCCACTGAACTACCTGCTGAGCCTGTTCTCGGCTCTGTCCCCAGGACCTGAGTCTGGAGACAGCAGTCCACATGGACCCATACACAGGCTGGTCACAAACTTCCCCACAGCCTGAGGCCCAAGGAGGGCGGTTTAATGTGTCCATAGTCAAGCAATGGGGGCCTCCTGCGGGCCCAGGAGGACAACCTCTCGGGTCCTGTAATTACCACACAATATGCTGCGGTCAGTGCCCATGAATTCAAGTTATTAAGTCCTGGTGAACCAAGATTTAACTCCAGTGGAGCCAGGATTGAGTGAAGTGATTAATCAGAACAAGTGGGGAACAAGCACCACATCTGTCTTTTGGGAGCTGCCTGAGTGAGGTGGCCTTCATGGACTGGGGCTGGGCTCTCCACCCTGGTGTGGGGATGGACAGTCCTCACACCCAGGCGAGGCACAGCTGGTCAGGCCCGGCACACAGGCTCTGGAGCTGCTGCGAGGCTGCTCTCCTGTCTAAGCTGTACAGCCTTGGGAAACTCCCCTGACTTTGTGCCTCAGTTTATGCTTCTGAAAAACAGGAAAAACAGTGCATTTACAGGACCTGTCGTGTAGCTTAAATGAGGGAACACACGCAAAACTTACAACAGTGCTGGGTGCACAGGACATGACGCCTGTGTGATACCACCATCATGACGTTACCGTCACCATCACCGGGACAGCTGTGCAGGAGGAAGGGAGAGCTCGGCCTCCATCCCCCGGGCCTTCCTTTGTCCTGCCAGAAACCTGGTCAGCTGCCTGCTGGCATGTGGCTGCCCATGGCCCCTGCACCCTGGGAGACATGGAGTCGGCATGGCAACTCAGCAGCCATAGAAAGCTCCTCTTTCTTCTCAGCATGAATGTCAATTACTGCTCACTGTTTCTGTTTGTACTTATGCCTGTCTCCCATGGCTCAGATAGAGGTGTGCATATGCATGACCTTGCTTACTGCTCCCAGGTACAGCAACTCAGCATCAGGCCTGTAGGGACGGTGCCTGGGCCCAGAGACCACTGTGCAGGGTCTCTGTGTAGGGCGGGGGTGCAGAGGCAGTCCTGCCACCAGCCTCTGCCTCCCCCAGCGGTTCCCCCAGCAGGCGGGGCTGCACTGCTGCCCACGGGTCTTACCTGACCCTCTCCACTGCCCAAAAGCACTGTCAATGACACTGCCACCTCAGAGGCCCCAGAGTCGTACACAACATGCGACAAAAGCACTGGAACATTGGGCACTGCAGGCCTCACATCCGTGGTGAGCATGGGAAAGGGTCAGCCCTGGCCAGGATGGGGCAGCAGGGCCATGCTGCAGGGACATTTGGTGCCTGGTGCTGAAGCGTGCACACATGGGTACCATCTGCTCCTGGGGTTTGTCCCTGGCTTGGGTCCCTGGCATGTGGCCACATGTCCTGGATGTGCTGGTAGCAAGCTGCATACGTGAGCGAGCCCTGGGCCTCTCCTCTCAGAGTGTGGCCTGGGTCCTGCCACATGCTCAAGAGGACCATGCAGGGGACACAGAGGACACAGTGACTCAGCCACTGGACCCCACGTCCTGGCCCTCCAGCTTCCAAATGGCAGGGGCGACCTTGGGAAGTGTGGGACGGGGAGTGGATGAGGCTGCCTGCCCCAGACCCTCTCCCCTCCATCCTTCCTCTGTACCACTGGCCCAATGGGGTGCGTTCCTTTAGGCTGTTCCACTGAACATGGAGCGGGTGCCAGAGTGGGGCAGCTGGCCTAGGAGGTAACATTCCCATGTGACCGTCCATCACTTGGGTCCACCCCTTACACCCCCCTGGGTCGTGTGAATTCGCCGCCCTGCTTCCCTGTCCTTGAGGGCCAGACGCTCACCAAGTGCCTTCCCATGGGGCTGATGGTGCCAGTGGTGGCCACGCTGATGCTCATGTGGAGGCCCAGGGAGGAGATGCCCTGCTGCTGTCCTGGGGAGTCCTCCCTGCTCACCCGCCAGGGCGGGAGTCTGTCCACACAGGGTCTAGGGTGTGTGTGGCCACAGGACCCAGTGGATCTCAATGTGCACATGCCGGCTGGGGTTGGGCCCTGGCACCAGGGCAGTGCAGGCTGGGGACAGTGGGCAGGGAGCATGGTGGCCTGGATGGCAGGGCTGCTGCCCACGTGGGAGGAAGCCGCAGCTGGCCTGGCTCATGGTGCTACCGGGCACTCTGGGCTCCGCAGAGTGCTTACCTGGGGGACCCCAACCATGCACATGGAGCAGGGACTCCAGCTCCCGGGGTCGGGGTGTGGGGGTTGAGGTGTGTAGTGGCAGGGAAGGGACAGTGGGGAGGCTGGAGGGAGGGAGGGCATGCAGCTGAGGGAGTGGGAGATGGCCTGGGACCAAGGGGTGTTCGGCAGGGCCCGGGGAACAGGGTGTGAGGCAGCCACCACCCAGATGGACCGGGGTGGCTCGTGGAACAGCTGTCACCAGACAGGGCCGGGAGGGGACAGGGCCAGTGGTAAGGGTGAGCCGGGCTCACTCGGGCCCTGCGTGGGGCATGCGTAAGAGTGGAGACTGATGGACGGACGGAGCCTTGCGCTGGGGGGTGGGGAGCCAGGGGCTGTGGTCCAGGGAGACGGGCACACCCGGCCTCCCCCGGGAGGGAGCAGCACCCTTGGGGCTTGAGGCTTCCGGGCCTCACCCAGGGTGGGGGCCTCATGTGGCCACTCAGGAGCACTGGCCGGGCAGACTCAGGAGGGCCCCGAGGCCCGGTGCCTCACAGTGGCGCAAGAGCCAGGTGGAGGCCATGCACCCACACAGCCCCCACCGCATGCCCACCTGGTCACTGATGGGGAAACCGAGGCACAGAGGCAGAGCTTGGGGTGGCTGCATGGGACGTCCCAGCTCCACAGTCTAGGACTCCCCCATCCCACCTGATTAATTATTCAAGATAAGTGCTTGCCTTGAAATCCCACTTTTCTTTACTCAGCTAATTTCCATTTTATGTCTGTTTAGGCTTTAAAGTAAAACAAAGTGCTAATTGCCCATTAACAAGCAATTACATTACTTCAGCCCAACCGCCTGTGGGCAACCATGGAGAGACCTCCACCCACAACCTGGGACCCAGGCTGAGGCCCCGTAATGGGAGGTGCCGTGGGGACAGCTGCTACACCCTCCTGAGCGGTGGACCCGCTCCTGGTCACAGAGCACGGCACGATGCCCTGAACCGCAGGCCGCAGGGAGCCGTCCGAGGTGTGTGAGGCCAGGACTGCTCCAGGGTGCTCTGGCTCTGGCAGACGGGCAGACAGGGACAGTCCTACCGGGACCGCCGCCGCCCTCTGGCTCCTGAACATCCTGTCCACCCCCGCTGACTCTGGCACCCAGCTGTACACAGTCGCTTTGCACTCTCTCAGACCCTGACCGCAGTAGCAAGGCGCGTCTGGACAGCGCTTGGTGGGCACCTCTTCCAGTTCCCCCAGACTCCGTGAGCCAGGACGAGGCCCGGTTGTACCGTGCAGCCCTCTGCTCCCAGGCTCTGCGTTTGCAGCCTGCTTGCTGTGTTCTGCCTTTCGGACTTGGCCCGACATGCGCACCGCACACAGCTCTTTCCTGGAACTGTCTGCCTTTCCTGCCGCCTTCCTGAGGGCAAACTCCTTTCTATTCGGTTGCTGCCATGCGACCTGGGGTCCTGACCTGCAGTGAAGGCATCACGTGTGCAGTACGGGCACAGGTTCCCGCCCCACCTGGACACTCGGTTTCCCAGCTCTGTCCCCTCCTCCACGGTGCCCTGAGGTGCCTGAGGCCCCACCCTGTGTCCAGCCACCCGCCCCAGCTGGCCCCAGTGCACGTGCAGGTGGAATTGCACAGCCGCACATCTGGATGCAGCCAGAGGCGCACATAAGCACACACGTGCCCTGCCACACACAGTCCGATATGCATGGGCTTGAGCTGTCTGCACACACACCAGACCTGGCTCCACTTGCACACGGG
This sequence comes from Heterocephalus glaber, assembly GCF_000247695.1. The sequence goes on along the minus strand of NW_004624747.1, from coordinate 27,975,333 downwards.
TCCTCGGGTCTCGGGTCACTGTCACCTGGGTGGCCACTCGGTCCTGAGCCACAGAGGCCCCAGCGCCCGCCTCCCCTCCCTGCTGCCCTCGGACAGGCTCGCATGGCATCTGCTTCTCCACTCCCTCCCCTCGGTGCCCCTGGAAGCCGGGCTGTCCAGGTCCTGCAGCCTCCCGAGCCCCTAGGTGTCCTTCCTGGCCCTCTGTGTCTCCTCTCTTGCAGGGAGAATCAACGGCGGTGGCAGGGAATGAATGAAAGCTGACCCGGCTGGCGGTGGCACGCGCCGACCTTCCTGGGCTGTCTGTACTCATGCGCTCTTGTGTTGTCAGATGCAAAGAACTAACTGCCTCATGAATTATTTATCAACACAGAACCTTAACCAGAATCGGTGTTAACACTAATTCTTAACCTTCTGTGTCACAGCTGCGTGCCTGCTCCAAATTACCAACTTCATACTTCCCAGGGCGCCTAGTCCCTGCACAGCGTCCCAGCCCCTCTCTAGCTGGGCCACAGTGCTGCCCTGCCTGGCAGCCGGCTGTGCTCCAGACACAGGGCCTTCTGCAGCCATGGACTGTGCCGGACACCTGAGGGACAGTAGCCAGTGGCTCTCACAGCTTGGGGTGTGCAAGGAGGGACTGGGCTGGACTTTGGGGCCTCTGTGGCTCAGAACTCCTGGTTGGGGTGGGCTGGAGACCGGGAACTGGCTTCTGGTGATGGGTAGCTGTGGCCCAGGAGGTTCCAGCTGGAGGGGGCACCTTCCCCCCTGGGGCTCCTCATCTCCTCGGAACCCAGTGGCCCATCTGCAGGGTCAGAGGGTACAGGAGCAGGGCCTAGCTCCACAGCAGGGCAAGGCCCCTGCCAGGCCACTCCAGGGACACAGGCATTGGCCACGTGGAGCTGTGGGGCCACAGGGAGTTCTGGGGCTGGGCAGGTCAGAGGGCAGTGTGGTGGCCCAGGGTACCACCTGGTGCCTACCAAGGGACTGGAAGTGACCCTGAGACAGTGGCCACAAGGCCATGAGCCCCTCGGTGTGGCCCTGCATGGTGCCACCCCAGGAGCTACTTCCACACGTGCCCGTGGACACCTCTGTTATCACTCGTACATGTGCGGTGTGACACACTCCGGAGCAAGCAACAGATCAGCATGGGGCCTGGGAACGGCCCCAGAGACAGCACATTCAGGCACTGCCATTGAGGCCTGGGTTTGCCTGTGCCCTTGAGCCTCGGCTGTGCCTGCCGGCTTGGGCACTGAGGGGGCGTGGCAGCCAACTGCCCCATGCCCCACCACAACACACCGTTTCTACTGTCCTGTTGGGCAGGCCGAGGAAGCCCCTGAGCCCACGGAGAGGGCCCCCGACACCTGATGGGCAATGGGGGACAAAGCCCCTTGGGGCAGAAGAGTCGCTGGAAGATGGAGCCAGGTAGAGAGGTACAAGGGGCCAGGCAGAGTTCAGGCAGCCTGGGGAGAGGAGAGGCAGAGGGAGGGGAGGGAGGGACGGGGGCCCCCAGGCAGAGGGGGGCCCAGGGGCCCAGGCCAGATGAGTCTGGGTGGCTTGGATACCCTTGGGCTCAAGGACGGGACAGGGTGGGATGGAGCCCTGTGTGGCCCAGACTCCACAGCGTGCACACAGTCCCGGTGTCCTGCATGCAAGGCCTCTTTGCCCTGCACATGGGCTGCATGCCTGTGACCATGTGGGTCCTCAAGGCCTCTTGGCCTGACTGCCTGATCCCGTCAGCTCCTGGGGTCAGGGTAACCTGAGGCCTCAGCCACACTGCAGGCACCTGGCACTGAGCATGGAGTGCGTGCACCAGGCCTGGGCCTAGCTGGAGCTCCATGGCACCCAGTGTGTGGTGGACATGGAGGCTGGAGCCCTGGCAGCCTGGTTGGTGCCCCAGGCCTTCAGTCTCATGGCTAGCAGGGCCATGGTCCCCAGGGACAGGCCTGGCCACCCTGCACCCTGGACCCCACAGCCCGCCTGGAACATCTTGTGTCTCAGTGGACTGGCAGCTGTGGGCCCAGCGGGGCTAAGCTGCCACCAAATTGGATAGCTCTCTGACCAACAGGGCACGAGGTGTGCTGGGCTGTGCTTCTGGATAGGAGCTGACACAGACGGACGACAATGGGAACCCACAGGATAAAGCCCGGCAACATCAACCCACCTTAGTGCACTGACTGCAAAGCCGGGCTGGCTGACAAGGCTGTGACACTCAGAACGGGGGCAGGACAGCCAGAGGTGGACAAGGCTGCACACAGGGGGTCCTGCCGGGGCACACCCACTCACCCAGATGCATGCACACACACGTGCACACCAGCACTCAAAAGGCACAGGGACATGGCTGTGATGCATGGACACACAGGTATGGGACATGCAGGCACATGCACACAGAGGAACTTGAAGAGACACATACACAAAGTATGCACAAAGACACGCAGGGACATGCAGAGACATGAGACACAAAGGCATGCACACAACATGCACGCACACTGAAACCCAGCAAGAACTGTGTGGCCCTTCTAGGTGAGGCATGTACAGCCCCTATGTGGGCCACATCCACAGACACGTGTGTGACACAGATGTGCCAACACAGTATACAAAGAACCAGGTGTGAGATGTGCACAGGGACAGATCTCCACCCACTTGCGTACAAAGGTACACACACAATTGGCTGACACTCAGGCCTGTGCCTAAGGCACTGCAACCCAGTGCTGGTCACAACCACCCTGCCCTGGCCCAGCCAGTCCTGCCTAGCCTGGGCATGGCCACCTCAGCGCTGGGCATGGCCATCGCAGCCCCAGGGACAGCCTACTTCAGCCCACCCTCAGGCCTTCTGAAAGGGCTGACAACCATGCCCTCTGTCTGCCTGGTGGATGGCTCCCACTCTGTGCCCATCAGCCTGACTGTCCACCTGACTGGTTTGGGAACTGCCCAGGGATTGTGTGGCACACTCTGGGTGTGTCTAATGGGTCATGGAAGTGTGGCCTTGGGGACTGCATCTGGTCTCTTCTCTGGCACTGTCCCCTGCTCTGCTTCCTGGCCACTGTGAACTGAGCATCTCTGTTCTCTCATGCTCTTCTGCCACAACATTCCTGCCTTGGAGCCAGCCGACCATGGACTGAATCCCTTTAAAACATGAGCCAATTAAAACTCCCTTCATTTACGCTGTGCATGTCAGGTGCTGTGTCCCCTGATGGGAAAGCTGATGAATACACACCTGCACCCCATGTGTCCTCTGGACACGGCTCCGTGGGGTGGTGACAGCCTGCAGATGTTAGGGAGACAGGGCTTGGGCTCCCACCTGCCCAGGGGCCAAAAGACACCCTAGCTGCCATGGAAGCCGACCATACGCAGCAGGGCCCACACGCCAGGGCTCCAGGAGCGCCTGCATGCCCACCCAGACAGGAGCCCACAGACACGCCATAGGCATCTGCCTGCCCACCACCCTCTGTCCTGCCCGTTGCATACTGTGAGAGTTGAGCACAGCAGCTGGTAGGTTGACTACAGGCTGCTTTTAGAAAACACGGAGAAAGCAGCCTCTGCGGAGAGGATCTGAACGATAAACAGCTCAGGCTCAGGGCAGGGAGACCCCAGCCTCAGAGGACCCCTTGTGGCCATGCACAGCTCCTCCTGGCGCTCCCCGATATCACATGAATCACGGGGCCTGCCATTTCCCTGGGGACCTGGCCTTGGGGACCTGGGGCTCGGGTTCACCCTTGTTGCACAAGTACCTCCCAGATGTGGTGGCAGCTCCAGCTGCAGTCCCCTCAGTCCTGCCCACTGCCACATGCAGGCACGTATACCAGCAGCTGTCACAGCCCTGAATGTCCCCAGATGGGAGGGTGTGGTTGTAGGTATGGGCTGTGGACTGTGGAAGCCTGGGGCTGCCCCGCCTTGCCTTGCCTGACCCTGCTCACAAGAGCCACACAGGGCAGGACACCATTGACCCCACAGAGGAGGACGCAGAAAGGATGACGTGGCCGCCATTGGCTGGGTACCCACTGCCACACTCCAAGGGTTGCTGGCCATCTCAGCAGGTCTAGGTCCTGCAGCACCCTCCGGGAAGGCCAGGTTACAGGTTCAAGGACACCCCAGCAGGGGGCTGAGCAGAGGCCAGAGGAGTGCTGGCCACTAGCCACCTCCACCCGGGCCACTCACTCCAGGCCACTCAGTCCTGGCTTCCTCCTCAGTGCCCAGGGACTTGGGGTGTCCCTGCTAGGCTCCCAGGGCAGTTAATGGGATAATTATGTACCCCATAAAGCTGCTGTGATGTATAGAGCGCCTGACAGCTGGCAGTAAACCAGGGCTGCAGGGACAGGGGCAAGAGTTATAAATCTGCAGAAACCAACAGCTTTACAGAGCTCTGGGTTTTACATCCCTCCCGACACTTAAGGGGAAATGAAGTAAGTCAGGAGGAGGGCGCAGGGCTGCCCCTGAGTGAGGCTAGCACTTGGCCTTCCCTGACCTGCCTGAGGGTACTGGCCAGGCAAGGAGAGGCTCCACGCAGCAGCACTCGGAAGCACACAGCTCACTCCCCATGGGCCACAAACCCACCACATATTCCCTATGTACACACAGCCCCACCAACCCCACAGAGCACCAGGGCCCAGGCATCGCCTTTGGGTCCTGCCTGAGCCCAGGTTCCCATGGCCAAGCCGATGTGGGGGGGTCAAGGTGCCAGGGGTGGCTGCTCAGGCCAAGGGCATCTTCCACACCACCCTCTCAGTGCCCCAGTGGGACCCAGAGGCCAGGTCTGCTCACGCTATGGGAAACGGCTGGCAGGCTGCCCCCTCCTGGCACCCAGGGCCCAGTGCAATCCAGGATTAGCAGGTGCTCCTGAACTGGGTGCTCCCCGGAAACCTGCCCCGGGCATAGCACCCTCACTGCTCCCCACCAGCAGGGGCAGAACCAGCCAGGCCTCAGGAGGGAGGGCAATGCCAGGGTGGTGGAGCCTCTGAGTGGGGCTCTGGCATGAGGACAGGGCACTTACAGAGTAGCCTCTCCCGGACACCGCCTGCGCCGAGCTCTGTGGGAAGAGGAGGAAGGACAATCAGTGATGGCCACCACCGCCCAGGGAACTACTACCCCAGCTAAGCAATGCTCCACAGGAAAGGAAAGCCGGCTGACCAGCCTGGGTGGGCCATGAGGGCCTGGAGCTGGGGCAGGCATACTGCTGGGGCACCAGGGGCTCCCAATAGCAGCATCTCCTCCCCTGGCATTGCCCCTGCCTGTCTCAGCCAGCTCCAGCTGTCCTGCAAGTCTCTGGGTGGGCTTGAAGAGCCTCATCCTGCAGGGGCTGGTCCTCAGATGCCCTGGCCCATGCACAGCCCCCATGGGCTGGGCCTGCTGGATCCATCTTCACAGGGAAGCAGGAACCCTGAGGCTCAGGGCCCATCTCCTGCCTGTGCTCGGGCCAATCCCACTCCCCTGTAGCTGTGCCTTCCTTGCCAGGAGGAAGTGGGCAGAGGAGAGAAGGAGGGGCAGGTGAGGGCCGATGGCCCAGGAGTGCCCTTGGGCTCAGTGGACACTGACCTTCTGCATCTGCACCCACGCCCAGGCCTGTTTCAGTGACACGAGGGCCACTTGTTCACCCTGGGGCCACTGCAAGCGCTGGGTTACGTCCTGCTCCAGGACCCTGGGTCAAATCCCTGGCTGTGCACACCAGGCCGCCCGCCCCACCTGAGCTGGCTGTCCCTGGGGACCTGGGAGGCACGTAGCCCAGACCTCAGCCAGGCCCAGGATGGCTCCTGGCAGCAGAGACGCCTTCTGCACCCAGCATCCCCCTGACCCTCTCACAGCGCCCTGTGCTGGGGGCTGCACACAGGGTCCCTGGCCTTGGGCTCACTGTGGACCAACTCTACCCATGGCCAGTCAGGGTCTCAGGGGCCTGGGCATCCCACCTGGGGTAAGAGCTGGGCACTGTGCGGCTCGACAATCACCAACCAGAGCCCCAGTGAACCTGCAACCCCACCAGGGACTCGAGGCTTCGTGGGCTGTCACCCAGGAGCAGATGCAGGGACTCACGTCGCTGAGCTGGTCCCGGGAGCTGGTGGCTTCGAGGACGCTGTCGTCATCGCTGTTCTGGCCACCTCTGGACTTGGCGACCTTCATCTGGAGACAGGGAGGGGCGGTCTCAGTACCCCGCACCTGAGGCCCGCTCCTCCCCTATCCCGTAAGCACCAGGCCCCACCCGGGGATATGGGGAGGACAGTGGCACCACTGGCCTCGCTGCGGGCCCAGCTGGCATGAGCACATCCCCGCTGCCAGGACACGTGGGCACACAGGAGGCCCACGGGGGCCCTGCCAGTGTCCACCCTTGCCCTGCCCAGCCACATGGGCATGCTCTGTTCCCTCAGTGCCCCTTCCAGCGGCACAGCAACTCCCTGGCTGTGCACCCCTGAGCCCTGCTCGGCTTCCCTGCGCCTCAACTTGCCACCTGCAGAATAGAGCTGACCTGCACCTAGGGCATCAGCCCCCCCGGGCGATGCTCTGCAGCTGCTGCCCAGTCCGCTGTCCTTACGATAGCTCTAAGGAGAAGCTCACAGACAGAAGCAAGGCCCAGAGATTCAAGTGCCCAGGCAGGGGCTGGAGTGGAACCCTGTGTGTGTCACTTTTCATTTGGAAGTGATTATAAATCTGCACATGTAAAGGAAGGGATGACCACCAGCATCCTGGCCTGGATAGGCTGGCAGGGACCTCAGGCCCACATTGGCCTGCAGCCTCCCTGGTTGCTGTTGGGATGCCCGCTGCCCAAACAAGGATATTCCCACCCAGGGGTCACAGTTCTTGGCTAGCATGAAGGACATTGTGCAGGGCTGCTCCAGGACTATGTGGACGCCCTGTCTACCTCCCCCACCTGCCTGTCCGGAGGTCCCCGGTGTGCACTACTCAGCCGTACCTGTGGCCAAAGTCCTGAGTCCAGTCACTTCCTCGAGCCCGTGCCAGCCCCAGAAACCTGTCCTGGACCAGCCAGGGTGGCTCAAACCAGCCAGCTGGCCTCCCTGCGCCCACCTCCCAGGCTTGGGCAGGAAAAGCCCAGCTCCCACCCAGGCTCAGGCTGTGCTCCACAGGCCCCGCTGCCCAAGTCCTCCCTGTACTCGTGTGGTGGATGGAGATGGTGTCAGGTCACATCCAGTGGCCTAACAGGGCCCTGCCCAGCACCTGGGGGCCCTGCCGTGCGCGAGGTGCGGGGAGGTGGTGAGGTCTGGATGGGGAGACCACATGGACAGAAGATGGCAGCACTGCGGTCAGCACATGGGACGGGAACCTGCTGTGTCCCTGCTCTCATGGGGTGGTGACGGGTCCCCCTGAGGGGCCTCCTGCCACCTTCCCATGTGCACCCTCAGGGTGGGCAGGACCCTCCTGTCTGCGTGAGGAACCGTGTCTCAGTTGCCCCAGGAACTCTCGCCTCTGGGTCCCTGGAGCATCAGCCTCAGCGTGAGTCCCTCAGGGGTGTGAAGGCTCCGAGGCAGCTTCAGGTGTGGCCTGCCAACCCTCTGCCATCATCCCTAGGCACTGCACTCCCTGCCTGGGGACAGGAGCTCGGGGAGGCTCAGGGGAGGCACCTGACCAGGGAGAGCGACTTGACCCAGAGACACTGCAAGGACAAGACAGGCCCGGCATGCCTGGCAAAGGCAAGGTCTTCAGTTCAATCTCCAGGTGCTCACTGCACAAGGACACCCAGCCGTAAGGTTAGGGACACACCCACACACCCACACTGAGTGAGGAAGAGGCAGGGCCGGCTTCTCCTTCACACGTGCACACGGGCGGGCGCCGTCTCTGTGGTGGGCACCAGCAGGATGCATGGCCCCGAGTCCACCACAGGACCCTGCAGGCGGGGGCTAGGCTCTGACCTTCCTCAGCGCCTGGCCTGTGTTTAGCTCTGAAAGGCTCATTTCCTGGAACCCTGTAGCGCCTCATCCTGTGCCCTGGGACCACCCCAGTCAAGCTGCCTGCTAAGCTCTCCAGGAAGAGCCACAAGGAACAGGTCAGATTTCTGGATCTCTCTGTCCATGTCTGGAGCCAGAGGGCCCATGTCTGCCCTGGGAAGGCAGGCAGAAGCCTCTGCCCCGGTACCCACCCTTGGGCCGTGTGGCCCCAAAACCTGTCCATCTGCCCATCTGCTAGCTCACTCATCTGCCCACCCAAGCAACCAGCCAGCCAGCCAGCCAGATAACCAGTCAACTAGTCAGCCAAAAGCCACCCAACTAACTAGCCAAGCAACCAGATAACCCAGCAACTAGTCAGCTGACCAGCCAACCAACTGACCAGCCAGCTAACCAGATAACCCAGCAGCCAGCCAGCCAGCTCGCACCAAGTTTCTGTGAGCTGGCCCTTTTCTGGGGAGTGAACATGGGCCAGGTGTCCCTGCCCTCCTGGATCCCACAGGCACTGTCTCCAGAGAGTACAGGAGGACGGCCATGCATGCGGAATGGTGGCAGGCAGAGGGAAGCCCAGCGTGTGTCCGTCCAGCCCCATCTGCTCGGAGAGACCACCGTGAGGACCAGGCGGCAAGGTGTGGGGCTGAGGGTAAGGTCTACCCCCAACTCTGTCTGGCTGCCTGTGGCTGCAGCCTGTGACAGGAGGTTTGTGGGAGGGACAGGGTGCCAGGCCCCAGGGACCGCCCTGGCCAGTGCCAAAGCCACATGCTGCCTCACCCACCTCGCAGGACAGGCACCCCTGCCACCCGCTTGGGGAGCCACACTCTGGGTCCTCTGCACATAGAGGGAGCTTCAGCTGGGCCTGCAGTCTCTACCTCCTCTCTACAGCTCCTTGGAGGATCTGAGTCTCCTCCAAGGCCACTGGCTCCTCCTCTGCCCTGGAGGCCCGGCTAGGCTGGCCTCCTGCCCGCCTCTCACCCAGCCTCACACAGGGAGGGCCGCTGGGCAGCCTTGGGCCAGGCGGGGGCCCTGCTTTCTCGAGCGGTCAGAGAAAGGTCTGCCCCGTGACCAGTCCTGAGGAAGTGACTGAACTGGTGAGGGAAGAGGACAGGGAGTGGCCACAGCTGGGGCTTCCGTGAGCCCATGCTGCAGCCTCGTTTCTGGGCTTTGGATCATTCTCGACCTCAGGTGTCCTCAAGTGTGCTCTGGGGGCAGCAGCTTCAGCCTGGGCGCTGGACAGCGCCTGGGCTCACAGGGGTCCTGGCAGCAGGCCAGGGTCAGCAGAGGCTGAGTGCTGGGTGCCCACTGCAGCCAGGATCCCAGGTTTCCAGGTCCCTAGGCCATGTGGATATGGGGTCCACAAGGCTAAGGGGCCAAGACTAGGGGCCTGGTGGGGTGGGAAGAGGTGTGGAGGGAGACGAGAGCAACACAGCAGGGACTCCGGACAGACCAGAGGTCCCAAGTCCTTCAGGGAGAGCACCCTGCAAGCTCTGATGGCACCCGAGCTGCAACCCCAGCCCACAGGCCAGAGTGCCTCGGTTGGGCGTGACCTAGGCCGCACGCCTCCACGGCAGGCTGACAGACCCAGCAGCACAAGCCACCAACTGGAGGCAGACAGGGAAACTGAGGCCCCTTGCAGTGTGGCCAGGACACCCCCCAGCACCCATGCTTGCTAGGACTCGCATCCCTGGGCACTGAGGCCAGGGCACTGCCAACACCCTTTGGGTGTGCAGAGGGGGCAGCTGGAGTCCAGCTGCTGGGCTTGAGGACTGAGCCCCGACTCACACTAAGCAGGACCAGGGCACAGCCTGGCTGGGGTAGTGGGAAGGTCCCACAACAGTCCCTGCCAGTGAATTTTCTGTGTAAATTCACACCAGGGCTGTTAGCCACCGGTGTACTGGTGCAGACTTCCCGGGGCTTGTGCGGAGGGACGCTGTAAGCAGAGGAGCTCTCTTAGCGCCGCGCCCAGCACCCGGAAGCCCAGCAGGGGGCGGGGCATCATCATCGGCCCCGCCCCGCGCCCTGCCCAACCCAAAGCCCCGCCCACAGCCTCTCCTTCAGGCCCTGCCCGCCGTCCCTCCTCCCAGCCCCACCCCCATGCTGCGAGGAAGGAAGCAGCTTTTCGGGCTGAAGCCCAATGCCCTCAGGGCCAGACCGGATGCAGGTGGATCCACTGTACTCAGGCCGGCAGGGCCCTGGAACCCTCTTGTGTCCTGCTGAGAAGGGGGCCAGGGGTCCCAGCCCTGTCCGCCTCCTTCCTCACAGAAGTCAGCAAGCCCACGGCAGCAGACCTCAGAGGCACAGCAGGCACAGGGACGCATGGAGACCTTCGCGCGTTCTGCGCCCCAGCACCGCAGGGGGAGCACAAGACCTCCCTTGGCCCCAGAGCGCTTGTGTGCACAGGGAGCAGAAGCCACGCAGGGCGGCAGCGGCGGTGACTCTGAAGCAGTGCGTTGCAGCCTGAGCAGCTGGAGGTCGCAGCCCGTCACAGCCAGGGAGATGCTGCTGCAGTCAGCAGCTCAGCCTGGGGCCCACCGTAGCCCAGCCACCCTGCACCCTCAGGCCTGGGAGCCGGGGTGGGGTGGGGCTGCCTGGCTCGACCTGGAAGTCCTGACGAGGGGCTATGGCTCCCTCAGACTGACCAGGCCCAGGGCAGCCCCTGCACCCGTGGGGCTGGGCCTGGAAGGAAGGGACCACGCCCCTCAGCCTGTGCCTGCAGAGACCCAGCACGGTGCCACCCCTCATGGCTTGGCCACGAAGCAGGAAGACCTGCTGTCTGGGGCTGGGCCCAGAGTCTTGCCAAGCTCTGCAGGTGATGCCCCTGCCCAGCGGCCGGCACTGGGCCTGATTCATGGGGTTCGACAGGGTTGTGACCTGGCTGCTGGCCCCCACCCACAGCCCCATCAACCCTGGCCTGCCTCCTGGGACTCCATCTGTCACAGGGCTGTGGCCCATGCTCTCCTGGGAAGCTCCTGGTGCTCCCAGGTCTGGCCACCCTGACCCTGGGCACTGGCCTTTCCACACGTGTCCACTGACCCCCAGCCTGCTTTTCCCACGGTGCTAGCCTAGGTTCACGTGGTCCCTCATGCCCCTCAGAGCTGGCCTTGGGAGTCATCTGGCCAGGGCAGGTGTGGACCTGCACCTATGGGCTCTGAAGCCTCTAATTCTGCTGCTTTCCACCGCACTCAACTCTGTGAGCTGGTCAGGCTCTTTCCTGTTGACTATAGCACCACCCACAGCACTCCAGGCACCTGCAAGCAGGGCCTCCACTCTGGTCACTGGCTCAGCTTCGGCCTGACCTGTGCTGGAGACAGCACCAGCCATATGTGTGCCTGCCAGGTTCACGTGCTGTCCTCACTATGAGCCTGGACGGGAAGCAAGCACAGCCCAGCTCCGTGTCAGGGGATAGTCTCCGTCTGCAAAGAGGTGGAGGACATGCCCGGGAAGGGCACAGACATGGGCCAGCCCAGGAAAGGCGCCTTGCATAGATGCTGCAGGCCTTCAAAAAAGACCTTCTCACGGTGGGTGCCGGATGGGGATCCTTGACTTCCCCAGTGCCAACCAGGCTGCCTGACCAGCCCAGTCTCTTGTACACACTGGGGAGAGAACTGGGGCACCTCTCCACACCCACAGATAGACTGTGGTCATGCTAGGGTTCCCACTGCACAGAGGGTGGCCCCTGGGCAGCCCAAACGGAGGCCCTGCTGTTAGAGCCTGCGGAGGAGAAGCACCCTTCGAAGGAGGGCTGTAGACCGATGGAAGACGGCTAACAGGATGCTGGTGCCAGCCAAGCACCTGTCCCTCTCCATGGTGCATACCTGTGCAGGTCAGTGCAAGCCCTGCTCCTTCCAGAAACCCTTCCCCATACCCTATGCCCTGTGTGCCCCTAGCCTGTGCAGGAGACCCTGTTGGGCTCCAGCAGCCCTGAGAGGCCCTCTGAAAGTGAAGGGAGATCGTGATGCAGATGGGTCTGCAGTGTCCCCAAGGCCATGGGCTGAAGGCCTGCTCCCCAGTCTTCAGGGAAGGCGCCTTGAGGGGATACCGGGACCCTAGCTCCTTCCTGTTTTTCTCCTTGCTTCCTGGCTGCATTAGGTGCACAGATTTCCTCTTTGAGCTCCCGGCATGATAAGCCGAGATCAGTCTGTTCTCCATATGAGTTGATTACCACAGGTCCTTTGTCATGTTGATGCAAAGCTGATTAGTACAGGCTGCTTGTTGGTTTCTCTCCCCACATTGGACTGTGAAAGCCCAGCACGCAGCACTGTCATCTACCCCTGCCTGGCACTGGAAGGCAGTGAGGAGGGACTCAGGCAGTGTTGAGATGACCAAGTGTCCCCAGAGTTAGCACAGTGTCAGGGAGCAAGCTGCTGTCCCAAGTGCAACCATCCTCTTAAGCTGCTCTAGATTCTATTGGGTTTCATATGGGTGAATGGACAGATAGGCTGATGGTGGATGAAGAGTTGGGCAGATGGACAGATAGGTGGATGAATATCCATGGGTGGATGAGTGAATCAATGGGTGGGTAGATGGTGCACGAATAGAAGGGGGATGGATGGGTGGGTGAGTGGTGGACCCATGGATGGAAGAATGTGGGTGGTTGACAGATGAGTGGATGAATGGATGGATGGGCTAGTGGAGGGATGGGCAGGTAGATGGTGGGCAGATGGGGAGGTGGAAGAATGGGTGGGTGGATGGATGGCTATCCAAGGTGGATGGACAGGTAGATAGATGGACAGGTGGATGGATGAGTTGGTAATAAATGAGTGGGTAGGAGGATGGGTAGGTGGATGGTGGATGGAGAGCCGGGTGGAAAATGGAGGGATATCCATAGTGGACACATGAACAGGTGGACGAGCAAAGAGGTGGATGGATATCCACTGGTGGATACATGGACAGGTGGATGTATGGGGAGGTAAGGGATTGGTAGGTAGAAAGATGTGTAGGTAGATGGATAGGTGGATGGGTAGAAAGATGGATATCCATGAGTGGATGGTTAGATATATGCACAGGGAGATGGAGATGGACAACAGATGACTGAGGGACACTGGCGGAGTGGAAGGCACACCCCTAGGATGTGTCACCACAGGTCTGTGGACATGCACTGTGGCACCCAGCCTGTGCAGACCCACATGCTGGAGCAGAGCTTGTAGCCACAGCTGTGTCCCAAAGAGCTGTGTCAGCGTGGACTCTGGCAGTCTGTGCCACCAGATGTGGGACTGGGTCCTCTCAGCTGAGTCAGCCTTGCTTAGTTGGTGTCCCTGTCATCGATGGACTAATGACACCTCCTTCCTGAAGGGCTGCAGCAGCTCTCAACTGGCACCACCTCGACCTGATTGTCTTGGGTCCCAGCGTGAGAGGTTAAACCCTACCTCAGCTCAAATCATCCCCCCGCCAAGGCCTCAGGGTCCCCACTGTGTGACAGGCACCCTGGAGATCTGGGCCTCGGTGTCTTTTTACTGCCTGATCCCCAGTTTGACCATGTCTCCATCCCACACTCAAGATAGACTTAGCCTGTTCTGCTGTCTTCTTGGTTAGGATGTAACTTCACGACAGTCATTTCTCTGTCCCTCATTGCACCCTGGGCTCAGAGCAGAGCCTGACGCAAAAGCTCCAGGAAGCACATCAGAGACCAGCCCTTGGCCTGCCCAAGGGCTGTGCGGTGTGCAAGCTACTGTGTTCCCAGCTGGGTGTGGTGATGCATGCTTGGCATCTGAGCTCCTCAGGAGGCTAAGGCAGGAGGGTCAGGAGTTTGAGGCCAGCCTGGGCAACTTGGAGAGGCCTTGTCTCAAAAAGAGTGGAAAAGGCTGGAGATGTGGCTCGGTGGTATAGCGTCTCTGGGTTCGACCCTCATGATGACATGGGCGCGCACCAGCGCACGCACGCACACATGCACACGCACACACGCACACACACACACGCACACGTTACCATACTTGCCATGGCTGCAAATTGCATGTGGGGTGTGGTACCTGCCAGTCTCCCTTCCTCATCTCTGCAAACCCTCCCAGGTCTTCCCTAGGTTGACTTTAGTTCCCATGGGGGCCATGTGTCAGGAGCGGCTCTAGCACGGGGGCCCAGCCTGCTTAACCTAGGCCCAGACATTGAAGCCACTGAATGAGTTTCCTGCAGGGAAGGGGACCTGGGCCTGGAAATGAAGACAGAGATGTGTGTCGGGGTCTGGGGTAGAGAGGGAAGAGTGACCAAGTCCTTAGTACAAAAAGGGAGTCCTCCATGTGCACACACTGCATGCCAGCTCTGCAGTCCCAGCCACCCTGTGGCACACCCCCCCACCCCACAGGGAGCCCCCTGCCCAAGGCCAGAGAAGGCAGCACAGGGTGAGTGCAGAGTCCAGCTCAGTCCAGGCTGTGCAGGGTGGGGTGTGCAGGGCAAGGCTGGGGCCCCCATGCCCTGGGCCCCAGCACCCAGACCTGGCACAACTGTGGGCAGCAGGGCATGGGAAGCCACGGAGCTGGTTTCCAGGCAGGCTCTCCCCTCACCCGAAGCAGCAGAAACAGCTGGCCACACAGTGGTCAGTCACACTGCCAGGGCCAGCTGAGGGCTGTGCAGAGCCCCACCAGCCACGGCGTGAGTTCCCTGTGATGACAGGAAACAGGGAGCAGGGGGGTCCCAGGCAGGGGACAGAAGAAGCAGAGCCCGGAACAAGGCAGTCAGCCAGACAGACCTCACCCTGAGCTGTGTGGCCCCCCACGCTCCGGGATGGCTGGAGGAACCCCGGCTGGGGCGTGAGGCCAAACAAGCTGTCCACAACACTGCAGGGAGCCAGGACCTGGCGTCAGGTGGGGCAGGGCCTTGGGCTGCCCTCGGCACATGCGGAATTCAGTCCACTTGGTCCTTTCATCTGGGGTCTGCTGTGTTTGTCCTCTCGAGGAATCTGTCTGTTCTACCCAGGCTGACTTTACTGGAGAAACCATCCCTTTCACACCTGCAGCACCTGTATGCCTGGCAGTTTGTTTCCTTCTTGAGCACCAGCTTAGGGATCTCTCCCTAGGGCTGACGTTGTCCAGAACAGTTCTGGCTCTGAGCACTTGTGGTGATCTTGCCCTCCTCCTGTAGTTTGCTTCCTCCTTCCCTGGACTCGGGTGGAGCCTCAGACACTGGCTTTCGGCCTCTCCTCCCTCCCTTTCACAGACACGCTCAAAGCTGCGGGATCCCTCTGGGCACTGCTCTGGGCACTGCTCTTGCCACGCCCCACACATTTCATGCTGTGTCTATTACTGTCTCGATAAATCCTGCTCAGAGGGAGATTTATGAGGAAGGAGCCAGGGACCTGCTGGGTGTGCTGGGTGGGAGGATTTCCAACTTCTGGCCCAATCATTTGGGTGCATACCAGGTTCACCCCCGAGCTGGGGAGGTCTAGAAAGTTTTCAAGAGCACACTCAGAGGCACAGTGGGTCACCCCACCGAGGATCTGGGCCGGAGAAGAGCGCCCCCAACTGCAGAAGCCCAGGACAGCAGCGGGTGTGGACAGGGGCTCACAGGGCTCCAGGTCGCTCCAACCCATGTGGCCACTGGGCCGTGAAACCCTTTCGCTGTCACTCTCAGGGCAACTCCCCAGGGCTCAGCACAAAACCAAAGCACCTAAAAGCTGCTCACTGATAACTTGTGCACTGATCACATGCTGGAAGTGCCACTGTTCTGACTCTATGAATCTAAGGAAGATGCAGCAACACTTCACTGTTTGGGTGCAGCTTCCAGAATGCTCACAGCCCTGCTGCTGGCGCACATGCTGTTCCTGTCAGTGACTGCTCACACCCACAGCCACTGTGCAGCTCGAGGGATGCTGCCCATTCCCCCCAGGCCTGCCAGGGGACAGCTCCTTGTCAAATCGTGGCCCAGCGGCAGGGAGGCTGCTCCCTGGGTTTTCCTACAGCACCCTGGCTGCCAGGGATCCCCACCTTTCCTGAGGCACCCACCTGTCACTATGGCACCTGGTGCTTTGGTTCAGCCTCTGCCCTCAGCCAGCCACATGGACCAAACCAGGCTCTGCCACTCTGCTATGGGGAAGACACCAGTCGGCCTCAGGGGTCAGGCCCTTGTGCAGAGCAGCTACCCTGCCCAGCCCAGCCCTCAGGCCCTCAGGCCCTTCCACTTCTGGGCTGGAACCACTCTGGCCTGGTCATCCTAGGTTGGGTCCTGCCTCCCAGCTGTGCCACCAGCTGCTCCCTCTGCCAGGTACCTCTCCAAGTCACCCCCCTCACAGTGGATCCTTGGCATGCATATGATCTCCAGCTAGAAGGGGCCTGGGGAGGCAGGCTCCACTGATGTGCCACACTGGGGCATCTGGGGAGCAAACCAAGAAGGTCCAGGTAGCTCACCCACAGGGGCGGGACTTGGGCCTTACCTCCAGTGCCTACGGGAAGCCAGGAGAAGCTGGAGACATCTGCACCTCCAGAGGCCCAGGCAGGTGTACACGTACACGTGCACCACACACACACACACACACACACGGACCCCCCAGGGAAGGACCAGGCTGGCTCCCAGGAGGATGTACCAACCAAGTCCCACTGTAGGGTCTGCCCCACCTCCCAGGCACAATAGACTGTCTGGGCACTTCCTGGGAACCACCCTGGACCCCCGGAACACCCTACAAAGCTCACCCTCCTTGTCTAGGGCTCAGCAGGCATCCACTGGCCTCCCAGCTTGTTCCCCAGCCCACGCCAGTGCTGGGCAGGCACAGGAGGCTTTAGCAGAAGAGGCTGGCAGTCAATGGCCACTTGGGTGCTGCAGCTGTCTCTCAAGGGTCTGTAGCCAGGCAGCACCCCAGACGACCCAACTCCACACCCCTCAGCTGTAGGACCTGAGCCCACACAGCCCTGGTCTGTGGTCACCAGGTGGGTTGTGAACACTACAATTAGCACCAGCACTTCAGCTGCCAAACCCCCAGGAAAACCTGGGCTCCAGCCACTCAGAAACATCGTAAAGCCAGCCACACCGGGCCACATCTCCCATGTGCACCCAGGGGTAAGGCCTCAGGACTTGGCACACAGTCCACTGGGGCTGGCTGAGGACATGGGGGCCGAGGCCGGGCTGTGCAAGCCCCTTGGCAAGTGTCCAGCAGGCTCCATCCAGCCCCTGGCTGAGGACCCAGGGAGCCCCACTCAGCCAGCTACAGCCTCTGCCCTCTCCCCACTGTCAGTGTGGGCCCCCCACGATGACATGGCCAGCCCAGACGGCCCTGAGCTGCACTGCAGCCCTGCCCAGTGGCCCCACAAGGACACGGGCACGTGGAGGCCTCTCGAGCCCCTGCTGTTAGGGAGGGCCCTGGACGAAGAGAGGCAGGCTGTGCCTTTCTGAGGGGTCACTGTTAGCCCCTGGCAACTCAGAACTACTGTAGGAGCATCTGAGGGCAGTGGCAGCCGCCAGGGGAGCACTGAGCTGAATTATGGCGAGATGAGCTCTGCCCCACCCCGCTCCCAGATGTGCAGTCTAGTTTGGGCACGTCCAGGGTCAGGCCTAGGATTTTAACCCGAGGTCCCGTGGGCCATGTCTCCATCCCAGTGTCTCCCAGGAGCCCCTCCCTGGACTTCCTGCAGAGTGCAGGAGGCCAGCAAGATGGGCTCCCTTCTCTGCTCAGGAGTTAATGACCGGAGCCAGCTCCAAATGTGTAAAAACTACTTGTCGGCGTAAATCACAAACATGTGCTCATCTCTTCAAATTAGCAAACACTAATGCTGTTATAAAAAATTAATGTTGTGGCATTTTTTATTTCCTTTAATCAGAAAAATAAGCCCCAAAGTTTTAGAAGGTGGCCTTACGTAAGCACTGGGGAGGGGCTCACAGCTGCCAGGTTGAGTGGGAAGCATCAGGTGGCCTAGAGCTGACAGACTGGGTCAGTAGCCTGCCACGACCTGAAGGAGAGAGGGGAGGTGTCCTTGGTCCCCCTTCCCCATGCAAGGCTGGAACCCAGGTGGGAAAGCACCCAGGTGAGGCCGTGCCTGTGGGGCACCAGACTGGAGCAGGGCTGGGCCTCCAGCCCACTTACAGCCCCAGGACCCTCAGGTGGCGTGAGCTCCTTTCTCCCCCTAGCACTGGTTCCCCTGCTGGGCCCATTCTTGCCAGGGCTTCTGGAGACCTGCGTGTAGGGCTGCCCTGAGGCAGGCCTGGGGTGGCGGTGGGGGGCCCAAGGACAGCCCTACAGTGCAGCCAGCAGGTAGAACTGTGCCCTTTGAAGGGAGCAGAGAAGGACGGGAGGGCTCTCCAGGCCTGCCCTGGAGCCCCGCACCCTGTAGCTCCCTGGTCTGCAGGCCTCGAGAGCTGGCCTCTCAACGACCCCAAGGAGGTGGAGGGAGAGCCCTGAGCGGTAGGGTGGCAGGCCCAGGGCCACTACCCATGTATCCCTCCTGCAGCCTGAGTACCCCCATCAGCTGACCTCAGAGGACGGGAGCAGGTGCCACAGCCTGGCCAGTCAGACCTACATGTTGGCCACCAGGTCATGCCACTGGGGCAGGGAAAGCACAGCAGCCAGACAGGCCTAAGGCCAGCAAGGCCTGGGCTGGCACTGTCACACGGGCCCAGGCAGGCACCATGCACAGGGACACATCCATGCCTTCCTGCACAACACAGACACACGCACACCCACACAACTGCACACGTGCACGGAGACTCGGAGATTGAAGAGACAGCATTGGCAATTTAGAGGCACAGAGACACTGAGGTCCCAGCGGGCTCCAGACCTAAGGGCTATGTGCCCTCTCCCAAGGTCGTGTACATCACAGAGCGGCACACACTGGGGGTCACATGACACCAGAAGGGGAGGGCACGTGGAGTGGTGAGAAGACACCAGGTTCATCTCCTTCCTCCTGGCACGATGGGCCCGGGCCTGGTCATGGCACAGTAGGGACCCCGGCCCCTGGCCAAGCCTCAGTTTTCAACAGCAATCAGCCAGGCCGTGTCTGGAGAAGGCCTCGGACCAGTCCAGCAGTCCCGAGGGCCCCGCTCACACACCCCACGGGTAGCCAACAAACATCCAGAGGGTACCTGTGTGCATCAGGCTCCAGGGCTCACAGATGGGGCCTGGCGGGCCACACCTGGGGCAGAGGATCGGGTCCACCGTGACCTCAGGGCCTGGCAGGGACGGCCCAGGGCCAGGAGCGAGACCTGGGGCTGACGGGGTGGCACCAGATCCAACAAGGACCGCCTCGGCTGGCTGAGGGACCCCAGGAGAGGCCGGCGGGGTGGGCCTGGCTGCCCCAGAAGTGAGGGGCGCTCTGGGATGGGAAGTAACGGCTGGGGTTTGCAAGGCTGGCTTGGACCCAGAAGGGATCGCAGGGGCTGGCAGGGCTTCTCTGGGCCCATGAGGGGCCGCTTGGACAGGCGGGGCTGCTCTGGGCCCATGAGTGGCCGCTTCGGCTGCTGCGACTGTCCAGGGCCCAGCAGGGCAGGCTTGGGGGGGCCAGTTTGTTCTGGGGCTTTAGCTAATTGCTGGGGCTGCCTGAGGCCCAGCAGCGACTGCTGGGGCCGGCTAGGCTGGCCCAGGAGAGACTTTCGGGGTTGGCTGTGCTGACACGGGGCTAGCAGTGCCCGCCGGGGACAACAGCACTGGCAAGAGAGGGAGCTGGGGGGCCGGCGGCGCGGTCGCAGGCTGAGGAGCGACCGTGGGGGCTGGCAGCTCGGGCAGTAGGCTAGCAGGGACCGCAGCGCACGGCAGCACTGTCCAGCAGAAGCCCTACGGGGCTGGCCGGGGAGACAAGGAGTGGTCCATGAGCGCAGGGGCCGGCAGCAGTGCCACAGGGACTGCAGGGGCCGGCAGCGGTGACATGGGGCCAGGAGGGACCGCAGGGGCCGGCAGCGGTGACATGGGGCCAGGAGGGACCGCAGGGGCCGGCAG